>CM023623.1:8171852-8181852 GCA_013358685.1 Antennarius maculatus | reverse complement strand
CGTACCCAGAGGACGGTCTTTTCTTATTCTTCGTTTTCCTGAAAGGGGGAAAGACAAGGTGGCATAGAAGGGGGAAAAAGAGCTTTACAACCTCATTTTCCCTCATGCGGCCCCGTCTTTTTCTTCCGGCCTTGAGCTGCTTGTTGGAGGAAAAGGGAAATTTCGGAAAAAAACAACAACATTTTTTTCTCCCAATCAACCAGTGCCCTCATCCTCCTTTTTGTCAGCATAGAAGAGGGCAAAAGGGCGAAAGGAGGGGGGGGGGAAAGCAAGTGGAAACATGGCTAAAGGAGAGGACGAGAAAGAGGGGACTCTGGAGACAGCTGTTGGAGAGGTTAGTTAGAGATTTCCAACCATTAGCTTCAGTCCTGGCCAGCTCACCCACTTGAAGCAGACAAGAGCCCAGGCAGCCCAGAGCCCTAATATATAAAGGAAAGGACCCAGCTTGATCCTGTGGAGAAATTGTTTACAAGTGGGACCCTCAATTCCTCAATAGAGTGGAGCACCAGGAAGAGGGACAGAAAGAGAAATGTAGAGAAAGAATGTAAAGAACAAACGAAACTGCATACTAAAAGAGGGAAACAGAATCTGCCAAAACACAGGAGCAAGAAGTGAAAAAGAACAGAGCAAGAGTCATTAAGGATGGACCAAGGAGTGGCTTAGAACGTTGCTGTCCATGATGGGATCAGCTGCTGTGATTGTGAATTAGCTATAGGGAGTGGAGGAGGAGGGCAGGGGGTCTTTCTTTTTCTTTTCAAAGCCAGAGCAAACAAGGAAATGAGTCTATAATCATTTCCTGAAATTGTCTTCCTCATTGCCTCCCCTCTCTGGGGCCATCAACTCGCCTCCATTCATTAGCAGACTATGGCCTGATTAAAGGCTCATTGTCCCACAGACAGGGAGGGGCACACTGACAGGAGAAGCAAACCAGGTAAACATTTGGAGCCTCCCAAACACATTAAAAAAAGGTGCCCTCTATAAAACCACTTACATTGGACCAATTTGCAATTACACCTTCTAACCTTAAACCTGACTATGGAGGCACTAAACATGTGCAGCACCGGAGACGCCCAAGTGTTGCTTTAGACACCTCTAGAAATGAAATGAAGAAGCATGGAGGAAGAAGTGGAAACAGGAGAAGTACCAATGCCATCACTGTGGTATGTAAATATAGTGATGATAAATGAACATGACTACATTGATTTCACTCCATACAAGCAGATAAACTGATTTTAGCGAGGTGCATCCACGAAGCGTACTGATCTAAGTAAGAGCTTGTGGCAGCATTTCTTGAAATCCTTCTTTATCAACAGCTCACAAATGTTGGAATAGACCTCTTTGCCTGGGGTGCCTCAGAGTCTCAGATTGCCAAGCTCCCCAGAGATGTACAATAGAAAGAGATGGACTTCAGTCTATTGCTGTCCATCTGAGTTATATACCAGTTTATACAAGCATGTACAGCCTTAAGCATCTGTCATCCAGCAAGTTAGATAGTCCTATTGCAATGTATGGGCAAAAATTGTTCATGATACATTCCATAACCGATTACACTTTAAAGATATATAATTTCCACAAAGAGGAAAAACACGATGTCACAAAATGTTCACTTGCAATTGTCTATTCGAAACTAAACGGTGCTACCTTAACAGAGATTCGGAAATAACCTTGATCTCCTCTGATTGAAGAACATTTATTTAATTTAAGCTTGACCTGACAGGCCTCTTTGAAAACGCTGAACTCATCTGACAGAAGTCTGAGCTGTAATCCATTAATGAGCCATCACATCCTTTCCTGCCTCTCTTGTCCTGTGGTACAATGCAATAATCGGCAGCCATTCAGACACACAAGGTACTTTTCTGCAATGAAGAATATTCAAGTGCCGACTGCCGGAAACTGAGCAAACAAAATAAACTTTTTGCTCCGTCCAATGTCCCTGCAGAGAATCTATGTTGTTGTCTGAGCCAGACATCTTTTTTCATGTGTTTTTGTTGTATGATTCATAGACGTATGAATGTTTTTTTCCAAATATATGGCTGCATGCCATGTATTCATTCATAATTAAAGAAACTATTTCACATTTGTCATTGTCTTGCTTAGTGTTATAACATCAAATTCAAGATCCTTAATTTGCAAAATATAAAAATAAAAACCAAACAAATAAAAAATATGGTGTCAGTGTAGTGAAAAAGGTTCATTCTGAGCAGACGGCAACCATCGTGTGTAAGAACATGATGTTTTAGTGTATGAATGATCATTTTTTGTGGTGGATCTGCAAAATTTGTTCCCAAAATTGTGAGATAAGGTATTTAAAAAAAAAAACCACTATAAGTGCAAAAACTGCTGATGTTGGGGTTGAGCCGGGTAGTCGTTTCAGATGAGTATCTGGCACGGATAAAGCATTTTTGACAAGTACGAGCAGGACACGAGTAAAACTCGTCAATACTCATGCTCATGCTGTGAGAAAATCCTCATAACCCCAAACTTTTTTGCGCCACAGACCGGTTTCATCAAAGACAATATTTTCACAAACCGGCCTTCATTTGCTCGATAATCCTTAATGACGCCACGACAGCTGTAGTCTAATAATAAATCATCTGCAGTGGATTTATGTAAAATGCAGACATCAAGAGACAATAAACAACTTTTTTTAATAAATTGATAATCAGCACATTCACCGCACTTTTTCTTCTTCTTGTGAGCTCATAGACAGGTGCTGATCACTTCTGCTTCATTAGAAATTGGATTGAACGCAACGATCTTTCACTTTCCTGTGTATTGGTTTTGCAAAACGTTGTTTCAGTGTCTAAATTGCGTGGATTCAATAGAAACTATCTACATTTTGTATTTTCTTCATTAGCTTGAAAATTTCTTTCCGGTTTTGGTTTACATATAATTCTTCAAATGTATGCTAGCTTTCTACCTTTTTCCTCTCAAGCTAAGATTTCGCAACTGTTTCCTGCAACAAACTTAGATTTCTCTCCTTTGATTACATTCACACGAGAACCATATGTGAGAAGAGAGTGGGAGATGACATTCAAAGCACAGGAGCAAAAGAAGGTAAAAAAAAGAATAAATTAAATCTATTATAATAATTGCACCAAATAATAACATTTTAAAAGCGAAAGAAAAACAGAAGAATGAACACGCAGTGGGGCTGTCTGGCAGAACAGCAGACGGTGAGTTGTGGTAGGTTAGGAGGCCTTTCCCTGTCGGGAAGGAAGTGTTTGGGTTTTATTGGTTTCATATGACACGACAGAAGCTTTTTAAGATGTAGTAGACGTGCTGGTAAAAAAGCAGTCTGCTCACCCCTGCATTAAGTGCCTCTGTGATCTCCACCATATTTATAGGCACTGTCTTGTGTCACATGGCTTCCATTTCTTCACTTGTTGGGACCCCCTGTGGTTGCTTTTACAAGCACAGATATGGATAGGTCAAGCGCTCCCTTGTCAGTGGCCTGGTCAGAGGAAGATATACTTCTGTTTCTGAATTTAGAAGAAAAAGATTTTTTCCGTGATATGACAAGCTGGTTTCAAGCCAGACTTGTAATGAAGTCAGACTTAAACTTCAGTAAATATTTTTCTGAAGTCACAGATATACCAGACATGGCAGGTGGTGGCCATTTGCTGTATCTCTGACACGATATTGTGTAATTTCTGGTTATGGTTTTTAAAGAATAGCAACACTCTACTATTAAAGCTCTGCTTCACATTGACTTCATGTTATCTGTTTCTGAATGAGGAAGAGATGTCTAGAAATGACCAATGCACTTATAAAACTTCATAAATGATAAGAAAATTTTGAAAAAACTTTCCCAAGCATTATTCTATTTTTGTTTCCATGTTATTGTTACTCTATAAAATCTCCATGCTTCAAGCTGTGATGTCTGTCTTGCCCTCATGACTTTAAACTTGCACATGCAGGATACGACTGTCAAATTAACAGTTAACAAACCAATATTTGTTACATAATTTTCATTTGGACTTGATTTGGGTTTTGTAGAAAATTGTGTACATCAACCAGAGGTTCAAAAACAGCACTATGAAAAATTTTTCATCCTCTGTTTCAAGCAATATGGATATTGTGCCAGAGTTACCAAAATCATGCATCGTGAATTATCGGCTAACCATGGCTATACAGTATGTATACACCAAATTTTGCTGCAATATAACTGGAAAATTGTTGAGGTATGAATCCCTTAACCAGAGTGGTGAAAAACAGATAAGCAGATTGATTACTGATGGACAAATCAATATTGCCCTCCTAAGCTTGCATGCTTGTTGAGTAAAACCAAGCCAAATCTATGCCTTGTTCCAGGAAAAGTGCATCAGTGTCAGTCTGAACATGAAGTTCCTCCCTCACCTCTCTCTATCTCTCTCCCACTCTTTAACACTGCATCTCTCCATCTTGGCCATGTGGTGCAGTGTGTTGGTTTTAGTGGGCACTAAAAACACACTGTTAAACACAGTTTTAAAAGTTCCTAAAAGCATTTTTTCCCTCTCTGGAGTTGGTACTTTAATCTACTCTCGGATTTCACATAGAGCATGGGCACACCTGGGGAGGGGAATGAAAACAGCTGGGTTAGAACACTCCCACACATTGTAGACTCCTTGTAAAAATGAAGAAGGGGAAGGATAATCAGATTTATTGTTTTAATCAAAGAAGGAGGTGTCTCTTTCTTTTGGTGGAGTTGACTTTCTGACCTCTGGAGTACTCTGGTGTGAGTGCTTCTGAGAGACAGGGATCGAACCATTCATTCTTGCTTTGGTTCATCTCAGTTTATAGTCCTGGCTATTTAAAGCTCAGACTGTGAACTTACATTTTTCATTTCTTTATGATGAGCAAGGGAGAAATGGTGTTTCTCTTTATTTAAACTTTTGATAAATCTCTTAACATCATCGCATCCAATATCTGAGCATAACTTGATACATTATATGAAACATTGTACAGATTTAATGTATAGTTAAGAAAAAAGGGGCACAATAAGGTCAAATCTAAACGTGACGAGGCTCATAGGGAGGCGGCTTTTTCCTCCTTCTACCATCTCGTAAAAATGATTTTTATTTGCAGGTTTTCCTCTTTTACAGTCCTCTCAGTTTGCAGGCATGCATTTGAAAGCAGGAGGAAGGAGTAAAAGAACCTCTATATTTCTAGCTTCAGGGGATAAGACACAGTGGTTCTAAGAGAAACGGGTTGAGAGTGAGTTCAGATGTTTCCAAAAGGCCAAAGTTCAGAGGGGATAGAGGTGAGGTGTTTGCAGTTTTAAGGACGTCTTTTTTTCATTGTTTAAAACAGAGATACTGGTTAATTTTGAGGAAGTGATTGAAAAAATTTAAACTGAAGGGGTCTCACAAGAAAGTTGGACAGAGAGCAGAACAAAAGAAAAGATAATGTTCTTTGGTTGTTTCAGAGAAAAAATATTTCTGGTGTCAGAATGATTGGAAGTCAGCTGAGGTTTGGGTCTACACTTGGTTATAGGAGAAGACCCCTTAAAGGTCTGTTAATAGTTGCTGCAGATATGTAAACAGCTTGTATGACCTTTACATTGATATTGATACAACTACAGTGGGGCAGTCAGGTTTCAAAGATTTTGACCACAGGTTTTTTGGTTGTTAGTGAGAGTTTAGTGAGCATTTTTATGAATTCCAACTGTAAATAAATAATTTCAGTCTATGAGAATTTAACATCCTCCAATGAGGACCCAATAAAGTGCCTTTTTTGGACTGAATTTGGTTCAACTTTAATAAAAAGTCAAATATTCCAAATTACATTTGTCTTTTCATTCTTATCTGCTGTCCCAAACTCAAATCCACTCTGCTCTTTCAAAATGCAGAGGTCAATTAAGCCTCCTGTGAAATCATGGTAACATTTTTGATCTGACCATGATTCTGGATGAAAAGAGGGAGATGCTGTCAGAGATTAGGACTGTCAAATTGCTGTCAGAACCAGAACATCTCTTTCAACCTAAATTCAACTCATTACTGAATGATATTATGTCCTCTTGGTCATTCACTCCATAAGAGTTCAAATTCTTCTGGAAGGACTGGACAGCTGCTATCAAATCAAACTGTTCTAAGATGAGGTCATTTAGGTGTAATGTCATAAACCAACAAGACAATAACATGAATTTCTGTCTCTTTATCCAAACTCTGAGCAAAACTGTTTCTTGCCCTTATGATTTCAAATTGTTGAAGAGCCTGCTGATTTACAGCCTCAGATGTACATGTGTAAGTTTATTCCAAGCAACCATGTTTAACTTCATAAAGCCATCTGATATTTGAAATTTTGACACCAGTGGCAACAGTCCCTACATAGACTCCCTACAAATTAGCTTAATTTGCCTCATAGAGCTTTTTGCAGGACAATTAAATGTGTATTTTTATGTCTAGTCATCTCAAAAATGTTTATTTCCACTGCCAACTTTTCTTATTTCTGACAGAGCCATCGTTTATTCATGATGTGGCTTCAGAGGGAGACATGCATTGTCCTAAAAGTCATTCCAGCAACATTTCGGACACAAAGTACAACAGAATTAAAAATGTAGTGAAAGTAACTCATACCCATGCATGTGAGTGCAGGAATTTCATCTAGTAGTTGTTGAGAAATTAAATTCTGGACTGATGTGGTGTGCTGAGGACTGATAAGTGAAAAAATATTATCCTGCCTACGATCAGGTCAATAGCATTGCAAAAAAAATTGTACTGCTTGAAAAAAGACCAAAAGAGTAAATGATATCTTTGTAAAATCCATGAACATTTTAATTTTGGTCAAACAAATCTCAGCCAGACTTGAACGGATTATAGGTATACCTTGCTTATCAAGTAAAAGACGCTTAGTGGTGCTATTCCAACAAAGGTTTTTATTTACTCTTTTGGGATTGTGTTCAGGGCCAATCCAATTGTAGCCACAAGCCATAGCATTGCTTTAATTTAGTTTTTGGGAAGATGATTGTCTCAGATTTTAAAACACAGGTTGATCATCTTAGTGGTCAAGAGTGGCTACATCTGTGTGATGAATAGCATGTCATGACTGCTAAGCCTTTATGATGGGATCTGGGAATGAAAAACTGTGGACACTTCAGCGGTCTGCAGCAGGGGTACATACTGTCCTTGAAATGCAAATTATTTTTGCATGATGAAAAATGATGGATTAGAGAACAGAAGACTTTAAACTGATAATTGTCTTGTACATTTTCAGTATAACGTTGCCTCAAATCTCTGAGAAAATCATGATTCTCTTATGAAGTACTTTTCATTGTGTGTGTGTGTGTGTGTGTGTGTGTGTGTGTGTGTGTGTGTGTGTGTGTGTGTGTGTGTGTGTTAAATCCAAAGCTACGTTACAAAAAAAAACCCTTTCCATACCAAATTTAGACAATTTTCTGAGAAACTTTGTACTAAACTGGTGATGTTAGTCTACAAAAGCAGTGTGGAGTGACATTGATGTCATTTTGGGTGGGTGCGAGAGAATGTGTTCCCCCTGTTAGTGACCACTGTTTGGGATTAGATTAGGATAGATCAGATTTGTTTGTTGGGGAATAAACAGTCAATATGACTCTGAAACAAATCCTTCCACAAGAGCCTCTGGTCCTGTAATCTGTTGGCAGAGAGAGGAGATGAGTTATTCAAAAGAGAGGAAAATTCATGTTCCATCCTTCCCTATGTATCTTTACATCGTACCACATGTTAGAAGCAGTGGGATGCTTCCAATGCAAGCATGCATTCCCGGACTTCTCGATGGCCATGAATTGGCTGGTGGTCTAATGATTAATGCTAACCTTCCTTTGCAGTTGCGCTGTTATCCACCATGGTTTGACAAAACTATTTTGGATGGCAAGGGAAACAGATTTCTTTGGTGGGTCGTTATCCCCTCTGTCCTTCCATTTCAGGATATCGAAAGTATCTGGAATTAATGTGGTTAGCTTTGACTTGCAAAGGCATCTATTGAATGGAGTGGATTACAGTAGGGTGGGCTATTTCAGAATGCCACAAACTTTTCTTTTCTCCATCCATAACCATTACCGAAAAGATTTTATTAAAAACCATGTAAATTAAATTAATAATCAGGTAAAGTATAAAATAGTAAAGCTGATTAAACTAGAAAGGAATGCAGGCAAGTGGCTGTCTGACACTCAATAATGTTGGCTGTCAATACAACCATGTCTCTCCAAAAATAACAGGCAGGCCACATAATTAGCTCACAAGACAAACAACAACAAGTCAAAAAGTAATCAGACGCACCTTCATGACAAGAATCAAGTACTATTATGTCCTGGGCTTTTGTGTGCTCAGCTAATACCTTCCTTCCCCATTTTAACAAACACAGAGTAGAACAAGATTAGTTAGTTTACATGCTACATGTATAACTATCAAGACTTGAACAAGACTGGCAGAGGGAACCCAAAAACACGGCAGGAAAGCAGGCAGGTCAGGGGTCTCAATAGGTTTAATATCACAGACAGGATTCAGGTGCGGAAAAATACAGTTCCCATGGCAGACAAATCGGACAAGAGACAGACAAGTAGACAGGATTCAGGAGTCAGGCAGGATCATACACTAAAGCACATGTGGCAAACTTAAGGCCCAGGAGCCAAATGTGGCCCGCCACATTATTTTATGTGGCCCGCAAGAGCATTAAAAAGGTCAGAGTGTCTAAAAATAAGTAGGTCAAAATTTTGCTTTGACCAGAAACTACATTTCCCACAATGCAATAATTCAGCCGATTTTAACTCTGACAAAAAGGATTTGAACAAAGTTAATGTCCTAACTTGTGTTTGATGTTATTTTCTTTTATTCACTTGGATAGTTTAGTCCTTGATTGATGAAGTTCTGTTGGTTTCATAACCTTAGAAAATTAAAAGGATTTATATTATAACAGAGCAACAATCAAACATTTTTTTCTGTGCAAATGTAATGTTTGTACAGTTAATGTCTGTAACTTGAATAAATAATACATCCACAGTTATTTAACATTAAGGAGTAGTTACATTTATTTTACATTACATTGAGTTACAATTTTTAGTTACATCTGGGCCTTTGAGGACAGCCATTATGGTGATGTGGCCCTCGATGAAAATGGGTTTGACTTTCCTGCACTAAAGCAATAAAAACCAGGCAGACAGATCCAACAGGGGTAGGCAACAGGCAAAGTCCAGAGAACAGGCAAAATGAAATAACAAAATCAAGTAACGTCAGGCAGGATACTAAGGCTGGAGAATTAGGGTGAACGCTAACAATCTGGTGGAGGACAGAAGGCTGAGCTGAGTAAATGAAGGGTTTAGGCTGATCAGAAAGTGCCAGCAGGTGAGTGAGGAGCAGGCAGGTGAAAGGAATGAACAGATTACTAGTGGATCAGAGTAGGGCAGGATCTGAAATGACATGATACAGTATATTAGAGTAAACAAAAACAGCAAAATTAAACAAGATACTTAGTTGTCCGAAGATGTGACAATAACAAGCGAACATGTTTAATGCCTATCTTGTAGTATCACATCAGAAAGGGTTGGCAATAATGTAAAATTGAGATTAGAGTAAAACAATTAATGTGCTTGATTGGGAATGAGTTTTGATATAACTCAAATGATCAATGAGCTGATGAGAAGAAGTTGCTTCTGCTGTCAGCATCAGATGCCAACAACTCACGGTAACGGCAGTCTGTGTCCTTCCTGTCCTTCACTTCACACACTTTTCCAGTGATTCATCACCTTTATTTTTGTGTCAAAGCAACGTAACACAAAAGACAGAAAAGACTGAAGTCTGACTGAAGTCACTTTGAAAATATGATGTCATTTATGGTCTTTGACGGTAAAAATTTATAAGCTGGCCAGTTTCCAAGTCTGGTTCCATCAAAAAAGTGTCAGAAACTACCCTTGACTCATTGGGTTCTGTAACTTACACACTCGGACAATAAATGTCTTCAATTAAAATGGACTGACCAGCAGTTTGAGGCTGCTGGTCAGTCCAGCACACACACTCACACACACACGCACACACACACACGCACACAC
>CM023623.1:8161852-8169352 GCA_013358685.1 Antennarius maculatus | reverse complement strand
GCTGCAGTGTCTCTCTAGCCGTGCTTTAATCCATCACTGGCCCCTATAACCCAATTATGGCCTGACGCTTTACTTTTAGCTCCTCTACTGGGTCCTTCACACACATCTATAAAAGGGCAAACATACACACACACACTTAAACAAGAGTGTTTGAACGTCGTCTGACAAGCACATTTTACAAAAAGAAACTCTGGACGCACGACTGCACACACGCACAGACGCACGCGCACACAAACACACATACATGCTATACACACTCATCCAAACGCAGACATATGCAATGACAGGTTAGCCGCCATGACAGACAGTTTACGAGAGACCTGGAGGGTTTTTCAAACATACTTCTAACATGAAAAGTAGATTACTTGATAAAGTAGTAAAAATACTTTTGCCAAAACCAGTTAAATTATTTAGTTTGGAGTTTCATAATGCTTTTGCGTTTTCAGAGTTGGGGCCTTCAGATCGGAGCTCACTGTAATGAACTGTGATTACCATGCTTAACTAACTTCCTGTATTTCTCATGTCTTTCCCATAAAGTTGCTTTCTTGTTAAGATTGTAATCATACCATGATGCTACACTAACATGCCTTATTCCCAGAGGTCCATCAGTGCTCTGTTTTAGCTAAGGGGACGTATGCATTGCATTTTTCATGAGGTCCCCCGTGCAACATTTATGACTCACCCTCAAGGCTTTAAAATAATAGTTGACTGCTTTTCCCTCCAGGATAACCCCTACATCTGGAACATACTGTACATGAGGGCGCACATAAGGTATATCTTGATATGATCCAGGAGCTGGAAGAGTTCTGGACTCTCCCTTGTTCCTTCTCCCTTTTCTGTCTGTCAGTTATGTAACATGCAGAGTAACAGCTCTGTCAATCAAGAAATCTATGTGCCGGCTTCCTCTAAATCAGGTGGATTGACTCCATAAGAGTTACTGGAGGAGCCTACTTCCATTAGCCACTCCCAACGGCAAATTAACTTAAATGTACCCGCTCAATAAAGTTCAAGACAATCATTTGCATGTCAATGTCTTTTTTTTTTCTCCCAAGGCCTACAGCTGACTCATGCAAATCCTGAAATTGCTGTGATTCCATTTCACTAATACCAATTAACCAGAAAGCTAATTGCTGATATAAAATTGCTTGGTTGGTAAAAGGTGTTAAACAAAACAAAACAAAACAAAACAAATGTCAGATGGAACCTTTTAACTAACCTGATACAGTATATCTGAGGAAGCACATTTGCTGCTTTGCTTCTTTTGCATTTCACTTCATTTTCCAAATATCCTACGAAATAACTCAGGACATGGTCATTAACGCAGTGTTTTTATTGTTAGTGACAATCAGTACACCTGAAAAAAAATTCTTCTGATTTTCCACACTTTTTGTTCTATTGTACTTTTGTCAGTTCAATACTACATTATCAGTTACCTTGTACACACAAATATAGGTAGGATGAGACGGAGCACTGCAGGGGGATTACTGTGATCAAAAATCAGAGTGAAGGTGAAGGTCAGAGTGGTTTAGAATAATATTAAAGCTGTGTTTAATATCAAGTGTTGAGCCACATAGGAGGCTGACCATGTCAGAACAAGCAGGCCAGTCCCAAGTGATGAGAGCAGGAGGAGAGGAGGAGAGAATATGTATATTTGTTTATTTTGTGTTTCATTAACACTGTTTCTCCACTGTTGTGACTTTGTCCTCTTTCACTCCTTCCTCCTCTTCGTCTTTCTTTCGTCTTTTTTCCCAACCCTTGGGTGTCTTCAGCATCGGATATCATCCTGCCAGAGACAAAGTAAGTCAGACAAACACGCAGGCCGGACCTCTGAGGAGAACCTTGCCGCATGCTCAAGTGCTATAAGTGCCCGGGAGTCGTCTTACAAGAAACACTTATTGCATTTTGTATTGAGCATGATGTTATGAAAAATTAATTGTGTGATGGTGTGCCTTCCTCTCCTTAGCCTCTTACTGTGTGAGTCTTTATGTTCGTTTGTATACATGTAAATGCACATGCAGCCAATAATTTCTGCATGTGTGTTTGTGGCTAAAATGTGTGGCTGTGTGTAATTCCTGCAGGTGTTTCTGTATAATCATATGCATAGAGGTTTTCATCTCCCGAGAGTAGGTGTTTTGGTCAGAGCCGATGCCAGATTGCCGGCTGCACTATTGACAAGTCTCTGCACAGACCTCCTTCCATTTGCTGCATTAGACTCTTTACTTCGATAGCTTAGTGCACATATTGACTCCACTATTGGCAAAACAGTAGTGAAAAAATACAATCTTAAAGTAAATTGATATGTCTACGAAAACCTGACCATCTGAAAACAAGATACAATGCACAAAATCGAAGCGCTCTGCAGTAGTTTAAGTGAAATATATTGTGATATGCTATATATTATGAATTCACCAGGGTGTCCTGTTATTTAACCTTTTTGCGAAAGAACTTTGGCAACAACTGCGAGTCGTTTGAACTGAGCTCATGCCAGTTTGCAGGAAGGGGGAATAGTATCTGTGAAGCTCCGACTAGGCCAATCCCTTTTTCCATCTTTATATCATTTCATTTTGGAAACTAATACGGCCAACCTGTACTCTTTAAATTATGATGGATTATTTTAAGCAGATTAAAATAAATCTTATTAAGTAGGATTGCACATGAAAATGATGTTTTATGGAATTTTTTTGTTCCCAATCTCTGCGGTGGTATTGGACAGGATTCAGATTTTCTTTACTGTGTCAGACGCTGCCTATACTTTGAATTAATCCCCTTTTAATACTGCTGGGTGTGTAGTGTTGCAGGACAGCATATCCCAGCTTTCAACTTAGAAATTCAAAATACATTTTCTGGACTGATTGTGAAGAATGTACTTCTGCAATGAGATAAAGCCTAGTGAAGTGCAGGTGATGAACAGTGAGTGAGTTCTGCAGTGAGAGGCCGCTGTAGTTAAAGGTCCAAGTGTGAGATCATTAACAGCTGTGTTATAACTCTGGTCTGACCCCAGAGAACAGCGGTTTGTAACACCTGAGGACGGATACCAACACTTAGGAGAAAAGTGGGCTGCTGAATCAGCTGGGTGAAGAAAGGACATAATGAGGATTGCAGAAACCAGATTTCGACCAGGGAAAAAACCATGTGATGAATATTTCAGTTGTTTCCTGACAACGAAAGTACCTTTTCTCTTCTCTTCTCTTCTCTTCTCTTCTCTTCTCTTCTCTTCTCTTCTCTTCTCTTCTCTTCTCTTCTCTTCTCTTCTCTTCTCTTCTCTTCTCTTCTCTTCTCTTCTCTTCTCTTCTCTTCTCTTCTCTTCTGTGCTCCAAAAATTGAGGCATTGAGCCTTTCTGGACATTGATGAATGGACTGTGAACTCCTGACACAATGAAATGTGACAGGGATGACTATCACAGCATAAGATGGATTGTGTCAAAGGTCACGATGTTGAGTTAACAACCTGCGCTAGTGTTGTAACACCGCTATACTCCAACACAAACATGTGTCAGTCTTTTTGGTTCACACTTTTGCCTTAAAGCAATTTATGCTGGAGCAAACACAGAGCTTTACATGAATACATGCACACCGTAGCCAGAGAATCACCGTCAAATACAAGTCATTGCATTCATTTCTCAAGCTGCAGGCTGAAGACATTAAACTCCTGACTGGCTGAGAGGAGGCATCAGCAGATCACCTCTGAATAGTCTCCAAAGTTCTACCACAGACACTCAATGTTCCGTCTTAACAGCTAATGGCTTTATGCTAACATGCTCACATAATGTTTGCTGTCTCAATTCACTGTGTTAGCCTGCATTAACCTTTGCTAAATTGTCACAAAATACAAAGTGGATTTAGAGGGAATTTCCTGGGTGTTGCAGGTGTTTATTTAGTCATATACAACATTAATGGAGGAGTTCATTCAAATAAGGCACTACTGCTCAGGGAAAGACCATCTGATATTTGTTAAGGCATTTCCCAAAATGTCATTGATCTAGAGAAATGCCTAGGAGTTTGAGAGAGAGAGAGTCCACCCACCCATCCATCCATCCATCCATCCATCCATCCATCCATCCATCCATCCATCCATCCATCCATCCATCCATCCATCCATCCATCCATCCATCCATCCATCCATCCATTCATTTACATAAAGATGAGATGACCGTAACTATCTGGTCTTCAGCCCCTTTTCCACCCTGTCAATGATGTGTTACTCTGAAGCCTATCCCAGCTGACTACGGGTGGGAGGCGGGGAACACCCCTGATGCATCACCAAGGCATCGTGGGGCCTCACGAAAGAAAAACAACCACTCACACCTAGAGTCAATTTGGAGTAATCAATTCACCTAAATTGCATATTTTTGGAGGTAGGAGGAAACTGGAAAGAACCCACACCAGGAGAACATACTAACTTCACAGAAGGGAATTGAACCTTCTTGCTGTGAGGCAACAGCGCTACCCACTGCATCCCTGTGCCACTGGTTTGAGAGAGTCATCAGAATTCATCTTCTTCATGAAGACATATCCAGTAATCAGGGAATCAAATTGTTCATTTGATTCCATGCAGAAGCTTGCAGCTAACATGGATAAAAAAACTGCAGTATGGCAAATGTGTTTGGAAATTTAATTCGATAAAATAATCCACATGAATAATTTTGGAAAAGGATTTTTTTGCGCTGCTTTTGTTGCATTACAGTTAAAGTCAGGTGGTTTTCCAGGAGGATGAGAAAGAGGGGGAGGAACAGCATCATTGGTGGAGTATGGATTAGTCTGTTTGTATCACTCTGCCCCCAAGGTAACGAAAATGTAACAAAGGACACATATAATCTGTTTATCTTTTGTGGAGTGATGCTCCACAATTAATTTGTTGTCTGTTTTGAGGAAATGAACAAAAGCTGGAGGCATTGGTGATATTGCATCATCAGCCCTCGTCCTCTACAGCAATAATCTTAATAACCCTATCCTTTCATTCCTGTATTCTCTCCCTCTCCCTCTCCATCCCTGACCCCACATCCTTTCATACTGTTCCCTACCCCAGGTTACTTCCACCACATTGGACACGACACAAACCTCGTCAACTCCCAAAGCACACATATTCATGCACACCCTGAGGGTGGACCTGATAGGTCCTCTCCATGTGAGCTGTAGCATCTCCTCTCTCAACTCCCCACCTCAGTCTGATTCTTTCTCCTGCCTCTGGGGTTGGCACATGGACACAGCTTTCTTTCCCTTCTTTATCCGGTCCATATAACCTTATGTGTTGGACAGGGTGAAGGAAAGTCAACAAATAATAAGTTCACCCTCACAGAGAGGACGACATGCAATTCGCCTACTGCTACCATGGTCTGAGGTGCTTTCATTGTGCCCAAGGGATGATGAGGTGTTGGGGCAGAATGGATCACATCTTCAAAGACTGTATTCAAGCTAAGTACTAAAATGCTCCAAGGCCTGTACATAAAGAAAATAGTAGAAAGCATGTGTGCTAATTTTTTCAATGTCTCAATAACAATGGGATAAGTGAAGAGTCATTTTCATATTTGTATAATTAAGAGTTGGAAGAGTGCCATCTCCTTGAAATAAAGTAGGTGCTTTGTCTAGCCTGTCATATTTTAAAGACGTATTTTGTTCTTTCTGTGAAATACACAAAGTGAGCATATATTGCATTTTCTCATGCTATTGATTCAATGTCTCTCCCCACTCAGCATTAAAATGCCTTGCTTCTCCATTTCCATCCCCATCTCCATCTTTAATTGATGGTGGATATTGCTCTTATCCACACACACACACACACACACACACACACACACACACACACACACACACACACACACACACACACACACACACACACACACACACACACACACACACACACACACACACACACAATTCTCTGCTCTTCAGTCCTCGATATTAAGTGTGTGTGAATGTGCATGGACTGTAAAGACTGCTTTTATACTCTTCTGGTTTCATTCTTGCCCTGACATGAATAAGACAGTTATGGCCGTCTTAAGAGCTTATGGATTAAACGGAGGATGTGAGTGCAAGACAAGACATTAGGAGCTCTTTATTAGCTAATCACATAGACAATGGGTTTAAAGCCCTTCTGTACAGCAACAATTACAAAGGCAGAGGATTATTTGCAAGACCTAGTGATCTCTTACTCCATTTGCATTAATTACGTAGGAGGGTGGTGATCTGTATTGCAGCAATTATGCTTTGGGGTAGAACCTACTTGAACAAAAGTGACGATGTTTGAGCTATAAGTGCATTACAATGATAGAATTGGAAAAAACATCATATGCAAACAAAGTCAGGTGTGGCCAATCAAAATTTTGAAGGGATAAGCCTTAAATGTCAATATATTGTAGCATCTGTAGAACATTTTTTTCCACCATTGCATTGTAACCCTATGAATGGCAGAAAAGACATTCAGGTTGATATTGTGCTCATATTTTACAGCAACTTTGAATTGCTCTGAGGATAAATCATTCCATAAATTCTATTGGAATTTCAGGTGAAACATATCAGTTAATGCCATCAGATGTGGTACAGATAGTCTTACTGCACAGATGAGTCATAATAACTTAATTAACAAATACATGTAACCTCAATGCAGGTCAAGATTTCAGTATTTAGTAGGTAAACTTATGTTGGCAAAGCCCATCAGCCACAGCTGTGAACGTGAGTTTAGAACTTAAATTGGCAAACTATAATGCATGTTTGCATTCTAGGTCATAAAAAGTGTGGCTACTATACATCAACATGTCACTGTTGTGTCAGAGTGATCAAACTAGAATCCGGTTGAGACAGAAAATCTGAAACCACATTCTGCAAAGCAGGTCAGCTATTACATTTTGTGTTATTTGTTATAAAAGTTGATTTTATGTGGTAGATATCATTCACATGTAAAGTCTATGTAAAGAGTGGGACTCAGAGGACCAGGCTAGGGGGAAAATACCAACACGTAACGGACCACACAGCGTGGAAGGAGAAGCTTCACAAACTGCCTGATTTATGTGCTGCTTACATTTTACATTACAAATGGATGGTACATCTTGGTTTAAAGTGTCCAATTGTATGATATTATCTGTTATACAATCTAACAGAGTCCAAGGCTGAAGCTGAAGAATTATTCCTTGTGAAACAGATTGTCATTATGCTAGATAGCCTACAAAGGATATAAAGCATATACAAGAGAAGATCAGCACATTGCATGTGCAGTAAGTATAAAATGTTTTGTTTCTCAATACTTCAGGACAATAACAGTTGTCACTTATTCCCTAAACTCCTGGTTGGAGGAGGAACTGATTACCACATTGTGGGTTCAATTCCAATGGTCATTTCAAATGTAAGGGATCTATCTGTCACTTATCATTGTCTCAAAATGTTGTCTAGCTATAAACTGTCCATCAGCTGTTGACAACATGAGGATTGTAAGAGATGAGAGGCAAACAGACAGATGTGTGGTCTTTATATGACTTGGGTTTTTATCATCTTTCATCGCCCCTG
>CM023623.1:7964352-8159352 GCA_013358685.1 Antennarius maculatus | reverse complement strand
TATATCAAGTTGTTTTGTGAGGAAACCCTGCAGAACCAAATGATGGACAGTAGAAGCGGGAGGAAACAATGAAATGGGTCATAAAACATGAATTTAAGGAAGGGAGACATCCAAGCTGAAATTGTATGTATGTGTTTTCACAGTTTATAACAAATACCTGGCAAAAATTGTTTGTTATTACTAACTCAAAGAAGTATGGAGGTTAATGGAAATGCACAGTTTGTCAATCCTTCGCTAAAAGAACAGCCATTTTTAGAAGCATTTCATGCAATGTCATGCTCACGTTAACATGTCAGCAGATGAAATTGGGTTTTCTTTCTATTTTCCACAAAACAAACCAGTCACCATTTTTATGTTGAAAAAATGCCTCAAGCATTGCAGTAGGGAAGAAATCCTGATTTACCTTGATCAAGCTACCAAAACTGTATGTTCAATGTTGCTGCAATATGTTTGTGTTAATGGGATATTGGCTGAATTTACTGGATAAACTGTACATTATTCATAATGAATGGGGTACCAATTTTCCCCAAAAATATCTGCTATGTCAGTTTTCTATGCAGTATCTATTTTCTCTTTTTAAATCTTTAATGATAAAATTGTAACTTGTCTCATTTCTGGCTGTTGAATGAAGCTCCAGCCGCACAAAAATTGGAAACAGGTGAAAACATCCAAAAACAGTGCCTTAAGTTCAGGCAGTCATTCAGGCAGTAAGTTTACTCTTTGTCCTAAAGTAAGCAACAGGTTACTCCATCCATCCATCCATTCATCAATCCATCTTTGGGTCACGGAGGCAACAATCTAAGCAGGGATGTTAATACTTTCCTCTCTCCAGACACCTCTTCTAGCTCTTCTAGGAGAATCCCGAGGAGTTCCCAGGCCAGCCGGGGGACCTTATCATAAGTCTTCCCCAAGGTCTCAGTTTGCAGCTGAATGCTACGTCAGTGGAATAAGGATTAGTACCTCCAAATCCAAGGCCATGGTTCTTGACCGGAGAAAGGTGGTCAGAGTCTTCAGGTTGGTGCGAAGTCCCAAGTGGAGGACAAGAGTGCAGAACCACATATATAATTATAGCTTATTGGCCTTCAGACAGTCTCGGGCTGCTTGTGTCATCCTGCTTCCAAACTTTGACCCTGACTTGTGAAGGTAAAAGGGCAACTCTACCCAAAATCAAAAGTGCATATTTCATCTTCCTAAACATCCATCCGTCCATTTTGTACCGCTTTATCCATCGTCGTGGGAGCTGGAGCCTGTCCAAGCTGGCTCAGGGCGTGAGGCGGGGGAAACTACGGGCGCGTCGCCAGTGCACCGCAGAGCCACACAGAGACAATGACGCATGCACACACTCACACCTAAGGACAATTTTTAAAAGATCAATTAACCTGAAGTGCATGTTTTTGGAGGAGGGAGGAAGCAGTAAAACCCAGACAGAACCCACACAGGCATGGGGAGAACATGAAAAGTTTGCACAGCGTGGGACGTGAACCCAGAACTTCCTTGCTGTACGGCGACGGCGCTACCCTCTTAAACATAATGCTATTAATTTATCTGGAGTGTGAATACTTCTGTCTCCCTCCTCGGATGAACTTGAACATTAGCTAACTCAGTTAGCCATCAATCTAGATTGTTGTTTCATTTTTGCCATTGGTCATTTCCAGTGAAGACTGTATGCATTAGCCTCTGAGACACTTGTTCATTTCTTCTCTGTAGTCGCCTCTTGCTTATCTTGATTTCTGAGCACAGAAGCAGACAGGTGTTCCTGATTGGTGTTGCTTTTCACAGCACAGAGAGTGGTAAGTCAACACCTTTTATCCATTTATCCTAAACAACTGTGGAATAGTAACACTGTTCACTGTATGCATGTGTGTGTGGATGTGTGTGTATCTGTCTTTTTCTCTAAGTGTGTTTAGTTCTTGGGTTTGGGTGCTGGGGGTTAGATTTCATCCTGATAGCAGGGGCAGCCATGGAGGTGGGCCAAACATATGTTCCGAGGGCCAGGAACAAAAGCACTGACACGTTAGCCTTTTCACAGAGATGACCTTTCCGCCGCTCCCTATCCCAGCCTCTCTGCCTGCCGCTGTCCTTTTGTCTGCCAGCTTGCCCCAGGCCCAGCTCAAGCCGAGCGCTAGAATTTCTCCTCGTCTCCCCAAATCTCCCTTGACTAAATGTCAGGATTACATATTTCCCTGCTCACACTGAGGGCTTTAATTAGCACTACTGTGTAGATATATACGAGATTTTGTGTTTGTGTGCAAGTGTGTTGTGTGCATGAAAGGGAGAATATAAGTCTGTGTCAGTGTACTGCATGGAGGTGTGTGTCACGTACACTTGCAATCATGAGCACTGGCCTGTATTTACTCATGCCCCGGGCAGATTTGTCCATTCGGTGCCCGGTAGCCTGTCTCACTCAGGCCAGGGTGAGCTGACAAGATGAGGGAGGAAGAAAAGGTGAGAAAAAGACAAAGAATCACACTTAGCAGTGTTAGCAGGTCTGCTAATGTGCCAAAAAGCTAATGCACAATCACACACACACAACCACACACCAACACATGTGCACACAGATGTCAACATATGAAACCTGAGGCTGCATCTGGAAAACAGTCGTACAGCTGTCATCAGTAATCCTATTTTGAAGCTTTAGGAACAATAAGAACTGTTTAATAGGTATTTAATGAATACTGTCGTTAAAACATCTTCATCAACCATATGGAGATTATTTTTAAGGTCAGCTTCTCTCTTGTGCAGCAAGAGAATCAATCTGCCAAGGATAATGAATAATTAAATTTAGAGTACAGCTTTAGAGTACAGCTGTATGTGCTGCACAATGAGCTACCAGTCATTCAAGTTGCTGTGCTCTTTGCTAAAAATTAAACATGTTGTCTTAAATGGTCGTTAGGAGCCTGTATAAGAGGGTTATAGCTGGTCTTTGGTGACTGGAGGATACTGTTAACATGTTACCATGAAGTCATTCCTTTGCTGGAGAATCTATACTAATAAAAAAGATTAGACCTTCCTGAGAAGCAAATGAGATTTCTTTCTTAATGACTGTTACAAATTATTGATATGGTTCTTCACATACATCCATTTACAATTGTTATTGATAGCTGTGGGAATGCAAGTTATTATCAAAAGAGTAAGAGGTCATTGTTTGTTTCCATTTTAATAATAAGGGAAAATTCTTCTCAAATCAAGTGTGTCTAAGGTCCGATGTTAATTAGGGAACAATGATTTAATCATTCATGCTCTTCTACCCTGCCCACTGACACTGTTCTCAGCATCACCATGTCAGCATAAAAAAAATAAAAAATCACACAATAGTTACAATACATAACACCACCAAGACAAAGAATTTCCATTGTCCCAGGGTTCTTATAAATATCTAGAGGTTATGCTAATAGATATGGGACATTACAAGATGATTACGCCCTGTCTGTAGAGACGGTGTGAAGGCACGTCAAATCACGCTGTCAAGACAGGCCCTGTGCACTCAGGCTGGCAGTTACCCAGTCCACCATGAGCACACGCCGTTGACTGGTTCTGAACTGGTTCCCTCACTCGGGGCTAGCCTGAGACCAAATCCTGCGTCGCCTCTAATTAGGGGAGGCACCCAGGCACAGGCATAACGAGCTGATGAATAATTAGAATTGGAGGAAATTGTGCAGCCAGGGTGGCAAATCTGGAAGGACAACTGCTGAAAACAAGGCAAGCGGCATTAAGTCCACAGTCAGTCAAATCTGTGAACTTGGCCAGCAGCGTTAACACTAGGCCTGTGTGAAGAGAAATAAAGCTCCAGCACTGGTGGCAAGCCAAGGCCATATTCAGACCCCCAGGGCCGATTAACAGAAACAAATAAGATGTGGGTGATAAATGAATCCATGAATTACCAGCAATGAATATTAATTCCATGGTGCTCTGGAACTGTGAGAATGCTAAAGCGCGTGCTAAAGAAAACAGCATCAACACCGTCACATTATGACATCATTTTTAAGATACAATGTCAGAATCTTGATAAATGATTAACAGACATGTTGGCTGCGAGTGTTGTTCTCACTTCCAACACCCATGCTGAGAAGAAATTAGCCTAGTGACTCCCTTCGTGCATCTGAAGTCAAAACGCTGGTTGTATTGCTGTAATTTTTTTTATACTCAGTAACCAAACTTATAAATATATTTAATGCTAAATGCAAACTGTATTGTTACTCTTGCTTCATAGTAAGTTTTCACAATGGGAATTTTAAAAGTTGAAGAATTAATTATGAATTTTGTGGTAAAGGGGGTGTTGGCTTTTTTAAAATATCCCTCTCATTATTATTCATGGGGTCAATGCAGGCATGAGAGAGGCTGAACAGACATCCCCAGGGTCTTGATTGGGGTAGTAGTAGTAGAAGGGAATGAGGACAACCATGGGGGAGAATCCAAGGACTGTGCCCATGTGACAAACCACTGACAGCCAACATGGCTGCCGAGCATTAATTAGTGCTGGCCTTCCCCAGTCACCAAGGTTATTCACATCCCGGGGTCATTTAACACGCTGCCTGCTTTCTGCTTGCTCTTTTCTCTGCCAGCTGTGCCACTTTGTCTGGCAGAGTGAAATCACGCCTGGTGATATGGGGCATTAGATGTGTGACTTTCATGCTTTCTCCTAATGTTTGGTGGCCTGTTTGTTTTCTTACGTGGCGCTGACATGTAATCGGGTGATGAACGACTCACATTCACCAAAGAGATTGGACTTTTTTCATGGTTTGAAATGACTTCAGAACTCATTTGCAATTACATAATGACCAAGGTTTTCTTCATTGGGCCTTTGCCCTTGAAAATATCTCCTTTATATTGTCCATATAAGGTTATAAAGCTCCATGATATTAGAGTAAAGAGTGGTGAATGGGAAAAAAGACTACAGTATAAAAACTGAAAAAGGTAATCCTTTGGAGAGTCGTTTCATTTGGAGAATCATCCATGGTTTGTTTTGTTTTGTTTTTTCAAAAACAGACGTATGTTAATGATACAAATGCAGGTAAGGCAATTTGTATATTCAGGCTGGCCTACTGTGTGTGTGAGTGTGAGGTTAAAGAATGAACAGTTTTATTCAAAAAATTGATTAATCCAAATAAAAGCATATACTGAAAATTTATTTGATTCATTTTTCAAACTATATATTAACTTCTCTGATGTCTATGGATCCTTGTCTCATTAAAAAAAAAAATGTTTTGCTCGATTTTCGTTCATATGAGACCAGCCTGTTTTTTTGTGTATTATTCTCTTATTATATGATTCCTGATATCTTAAAACATGTGGTTAAAATGATAAGCAGCCTTTGTGCAATGTAGAGCAGAAAACGGAACCAAATCATGCAATGGTAAATCCGACTTTTCCCCCTTCCCTAATCTTCCAACTCATTTGAACTTAATGCTGCATTTATCATTTTGATAAGCATCAGCATGCGAACAATATGGTTGTTGAGGAAGGGAGATAGAGCCCGGCCAAAGCTTGTTAGGTCCACCTATTATAGCGTTTAAGAGGGTTCTTAATAGAAACATGCCTCAGAGCCGATGGCTTTTTAAAAGGAGATGAAATTTTGGTTTCCGTGCAGCATGTCATATCATTAGCCATAAAAACGAAGAGCGCAGAGTGTCTCACATCCCTGCTTTCCATCCATTTTCCACATACATTAGTGTCCTAATGTCACATTTCATGTGTAGTGGAAGGGAAAACGCGTTGGGTCCCCAACCGAATGTGGGCTAAGGGGAAAAAGCTAAGCCTTGGGCAATCAGAGCAAGGAAGAATCCTGGCATTAATGGTGATGAGTAGTGATCACAGACTGTGGTCATTAGACTAATAAGACTATATTTAAATTAGCCAGGGATGTTTTCCCTTTCTCTTATTCCTCTCCCCCTCCTCCAGCCCCTTATCCTGTTATTTTCATGGTCATGCCTTGGAAAACACGTTCACGTATTTAGTTTCTCTCCCTTCATTTCCTTAACAAGAGAGCTAATTAAATAAGCAGTCCTTCCTAATTAATAATTATTTTTCTTCTGTCAAGCAAAATAATCTTTTGTTTTGTTTGAGGTTTTTCGTACTTAAATTTGTGTTTTTATGTTTCATTGATCACAGACTATTTTTCACGCAGCACTGCGAAAGTCTGAAAATATTAAAAGTGATAATGGAAAATACTGTCATTGTAATGTGGATAAAAGTCTTTCCAAAATATTTCATCATTATGTTAACAAAATTGCAGAATATTTAATTATATCTTTGTGTATGTGCTTCGTAGACTTACTTGCATGATAATTTGTACATTTGAGCCCCAAATATAACACGGCGGAATAATTAATATCTGATTTGGTTCAACCTGACACAAATTTAATACTGACTATTAACTGCAGAGGGGTTAAGTACTATACTATTCGACAACCATTCTTCATAAGTTAAATACTAGTACCTCACAAACCTATGTCACCAAAAAAGATGATTATGATATTTATTTTCTCAGTAAGCCCATCAGTTTTCATTATGGCTCTTAATGCCAAGTATGAGTTGTGTTACTGCAGGTAGGAGCAGCGTAAAGGTCTCTGCAGTCTGTCTGCGTTTAAGCTGCGCTTGGCCAAAGTGGAGTGATCATGGCCGACAGGACCGCTGGCTACGGTGTGATAAACAGGGCGCCTCCAGTGATAGTTCGCTGCATAAGAGGCATATTTTTGCCCAATTTCAGCCCAAACCCCAATCTTTTAGCCTTCAACCTGCTTCACACATGAACAGCCCTTTGGGCAGAGGCATCCATTCAGTCTGCCCCCCCCCATAGCCCCTTGTGTGATTTTGCAGGCTTGACAGAGATCCTGGCAGGGATGGGATAGGGGAGCTCTCCGGTCCTCTCATCTCTGGAAGTGTCCAGGGGGTGTTCGGGAGGTTTTAGGGGAGGCTTGTTGCTTGGGGTGGGGGGTGGGGGGTTATATTGTGCTTCCCCCTACTCTGTTCGACTCTGCATTGACCTTGCAGGGCCACTCTGCCCACTGGGGAGAGCAAGGGAAGGAGAAGTGGAGGGTCACGATCCCTGCTGTGCACGTGTTGGAGGCAAATGCTAACACAGCCTGACGAGGGTCTATTGGAAACATATTCACCGGGCCCTCACCACTTTAGGCTGCTCTTTCCTTCTCTTTCTGTGTTTTTCTCTGACCTGATTGAGCTCAGCAGCGATAGCTGACCTTTTCCCTGACACTGACTTGTTCCGCCCAGCACCATAGGATCACTGTTTATGTACCCCTGGCTAAGCCCTGAGGGAAGAAAGTGTGCTGCCGACACCAAATAAGCACATGCAGATGCACACATATACACATACACACCTACACACACACACACACCTACACACACACACACACACACACACACCTACACACACACACACACACACACACACACACACACACACACACACACACACACACACACACACACACACACACACACACACACATCTGATCAAAATGCGTTGGCTCAATAGGAGCCCTCTGTTTCTCTGTGTTAAGTCCTTTGTCTTTTTGCACGTTGTTATTATGCAAGTTCACCCAAGAGATGACTGCGGAGAAATGTCCGGATGCATAATGAACAATGTCTTATTGTGCTGAATCAACTGAGAATCCTCATATATTCACGATGTGACATGCTCAATGATTCATGTACCGGAATTGTTTCTCACAAACACATATTAGGACCAGATACAATGTGTGACCCAAATAGAACAAAAGTGTTTCATTGTTTGCTCCATACCTCCCCAAAACCCCAATTGTAAATGTCTTTTGTTTGTTTGTTGGAAATCTCAGAATTTTGCCACCAGGACAAGAGGGTTCTCCATCAAAGGGGAGCAGGAGAGTGGGTGGATGAACTAGAGTGTGTTTGATGCTCCAGTGCTTCACCACAGTCCTGTAATCTCCCATCTGGAATGTGTAAATCAAGACTCTGTATATGCTCAACTCTGTAGCCCTGACAGATTTATACAGTGCAAGCTTGTGTTTCGAGGGCTCTAGAGGCAAAGAAAATGTAAACTTTTTGAAGCAGTTTATCACAGGGACCAATGTTGTTTCCGAGGCTGAAGATCGTAACTGGTTTGGGTGTGATATTTGGTTGATTTCAGGGTTCAAGATTCATCTTTAAGAGCCAGTATTTTACTGTTGGCCATTGTTGTAGGCTAACCGCCCCCTATGCATTATTAGCAGGCTGACTCCTTGGCAATTTCAGTGTATGCGTTTTTCTGTTGAAACAACTCACTTTGAACATTTACATAGATTATCACTCACTCCACCTTTGAATGAAGTAGTTTAATGACTTTTTTGGTTATGTGCTGCTTCCTTTCTCTCCTCCAAGTTCGAGGTCACAACTTTAAACAGCAAACTCACCCTGTTTGGTGTCAGGGTTGGGGCAATTGAATGGTGGCGGCAGGAGAACTGACATCTAACATGAAGGTTAAGTGACAGGCAGGGCACAATAAGGTCAGCATCGACATGTCACCCTGCCAGACCTCTCAGGAACAGAGAGGCAGGAAAAGGCCCAGTCAACTGCTTGCAGATGTGTCTGGACGCATGTTTCACTGACGAACACGAGGCAGGCGCCATTCTCTGATGGTACCACTGGTCACTTCCAATCTGCATCTTGCAGGCAGAGAGCTGAAACACTCCAGTCAGGGTTATTGTGTGAAATTTCAAACACCTACCTCAATTGACTTTGCCCTTTGACTAATATTTTAGCCAATTTCCTCATAGCTCAAACATTTAGATGAACTATGACAACTTGTCCTCTTATTTTTCAGTCGTGTTCTTCATTGGGCTTTTAAGTAAAAATGACCTACGTATGTTTCCCGCACCCATGCTTTACAGTACGTGCACAGCTCAAAACTACACGGCCTCTCTGACAGCTGTTTTTGATGGATTTTTACAAACACTGGAAGCCTACAGCATATATTCTCTGAAAAAAAGCAACCCTGCAAAAGAACAGTCTTTTTTTTCTCTGACTGTGGCAAATAAAAGGCTAGGTTCAGACATTTCATGGGCTGTAAAGATGACTGTAAAAAACACATTTTTAAAAACACATTATGATATGATGTCTAGATCTTTCAGCTGTACATTGACATGTAACTACTGTACATTTTTAAATCTGTGCATATTAGCTGAACAACTATAAATCCTGATTTCCAAGTACAGTACATTCCTGTTTTACTCTGACATTCTCCATAACAAGAGCTTTTATTTTGACCCTTCTAGGATATGCTGCTTGAAAATGTTTGAATGCGGGGCTTCAGAATGAAACAAAGTACTGTTTCACATTTGCTTTTTCTTCTTTTTTTCATAGTACTTTCCCCGACACTCATTAAGTAATCACATAATAACTTCTTTATCTTTATATCTTTAGGTTACACGATACACAAATAGTTGCTGTCATATCAGTCCTTCATTCACTTCCAATATGTCAACATTTAAAACAACTTCACTGGTTACTCATTTCTTATTTGTCTATTTTATTTATCTATGACACAGGGTTACACTTAAAAGCAAATACTTTTCTCACAATTCCAGTGAGAAGTTACTTCACGAGGATTGAATTTCACTCGACAGTTACGATGCCATTTGGGGAACACTTTCTCCTAAGTTTTGCAACCGTTTAAGGTGTTTCTGCAGGGGGTGTGCTTCCCGGTAATCTCCTTACAGTATGAATCCATGTAGAACTGGTAATGCAGGGTGGCTAAGTTCAAAATAGACATACTGGGCTTCGTATTTTGGAAGCCATGAGATTGAGGTTTTGTTGGCAGTTTGACAGAAAAGTAGTGAAACACTCCTCTTTTCAATCAACTGTCAACATGCGATCTTGAGGATTATCATGGTGCTGATAACCTCAGAGGATTTTAAGGGGCCGTTTACACCATAGCCATTTCACCATAAACACCAGTGATCCAACCGGTGTATCTGAACGAAAGCAATGACAACACAGCCCCATTTAAAGAATTTCTATCATGTTTCCTGTAAGCTTTTTACATAGATAGAAAACAGAGTATGATGGATAGGACAACATCAAAAAATTCTAGGCCAGATTGTCCAGTTTTGTTTGTACTGCAGACTCTATTACTCTATTGAGTTTATTAATCATCCTCTAGTGTGAATGTATTGAACTAATAATGTATTCTTACTCTGTCATGTTGATTTTGAAATTTGACACTAGTAAACACTGCCTTGGCATGCATGTTCTGTCATATTAGCTGTGTACAGAGTATGTATTTTAACACAATGCTGTGTGACTGTTTTAAAAATACAAACCTTTTTTTTTTAAATTAAAACAAAAACAAATAAACAACAATCAACAAAAATGTCACAATTATTGTGGTCCCCATCAGTCAGCTGGAACTGAAGAAGCCTGATGAGAGATGAAATGTCTTCAATCTCTAAGCAGAAGTCTGGTTGTGTCAGAATCGATCTTCAAGGATTCCTGTGACATCACGAATGAGAATATAGCCAACGCATAGTGAAACACAATTGATCTAGGATAACATTAACACAAGTGCCAAAGATTCATAAGCCAACACCTGAATAGGATGGACAAACGAAATAAACTAAAAAGAAGAAAGAAAAGAAAGAAAGAAAAAAGAAAGGGACAAGCAAAGTGAGAAAACAGAGGCAGAACAGGCTTCGTCTGCCTCTTTGACTGAGATATTAGGTCATGCACGAAGTCTGTCATTCTTTACAGACAGTTACTGGCTTTCAAGAGCGGCATCATCAAACCCTTTGCTACCCCCTCAGATGTCTGTGAGGTGTCCAAGGAGTGGAGAGAAACGGAGACAGGTCCTCTCCCTTCTTGACAAAATGATGCAACTGTTTGTGAAAAGAGAAGGGAGCTCGGTACTGCTGCAGCTGCTGCCTGTGGTATGTACACACACACACACACGCACACACGCGCACACACACACGACGTACACACACACACACACACACACACACACACACACACACACACACACACACACACACACACAATGACAGACATCCAACAATCACAGTCTAGAATGGTGAAAGCATTACGGTGTGTATTAATGAAGTCCCTGTATACACACAGTTCCTCCCCCCCACCCCTTCTCAGGGCACTTTAGACAATGAAGACAGTCTGTGTAAGCAGCAACCTTGACTTGAAAAGAGTACTAATATATGTGTGTTTGTGTCTTTTTGTGGCGTGTGTGAAAAGACCCAAAGGTGAATCTTCAGAAGGAGAACAAATAGAATATCTGTCAATATTTTCTGTCCTCATCGTCTCAGTTTTTTCGTCCTTTCTAAGTCTAGTTTTTGCCTGATTGTGTGCACCTATTGATTGACAACTGGCTCCAGAGCCACTCAGGCCTCTTAAAATACCAGGCCAGAGGTTCAGGTTTCAGGCCCGGCCTCGAGCCCCGCTATTGTCTGCGTCTGGAAGGCTGGCTCCATTAGAGCCCATCCCAGTCAGCCCCATTCAGCCTGTTGCTTTGTGTACATCCACCTCAGCTGCCTGCCTGCTACCCACAGGGCCCCAGCTAGGTGGGGCTGACAGGGTGTCAACAATGACAAGAACATGGCAGTTACGAAGAGAGACAGGTAGACGGCACACAGGCCCAGGCGCCTTCGATGGCAGCCATTCTCAAGAGTCTTGCCTTTCTGACGCTGCTCACTCATCTTTTGTCCCCCATGGTGTTGGCATTCAGTTCGGCTTGTCACAGCTTCACAGGATCCCTGGCTGAGCTGTCTGCTAAGGGTAGGTTGGCTATCACTCAGAGTGTCTGAATGACAAGAGTTCAGATTACCTATAATCCTTACATAATGAATGGTTATTTGGCAGATGCAATTGAGTCTCAAGTACTGTTATTTATTCATAGCCACCTTTTTTTTTGCAAATGAAATTATACACAAGTTTTGTGCTTTGACAGAGTTGACAAGAAGATTTAGGGATCTGGTGATACTTATATTGTGTTTTGCACAATAATGTAAATAGCTGTATCAACAACATAACAACTGTACAGTTACACATGCTTTTCTTCCATGAATTGAACATGTCACCCGCCCAACCTGACATTTTAATCAGACTGAGTTGCTGCAGTGCCACTTCCTCTTAGTCGACAGTCTCATCCGGAGAATGCATGTAATGAAATTTGCCCTAAATCATGGACATCAGGCCGGAGGTCCAAAAGGTTAAGAGGAGCACAGGGTCAGGTCCTATATAACGCTCCCTGGCCAGAATTAAAAGGGAAAGGTTTCCTTTGTCTGAGTCGCCCCACGGGTCAAGGAGGTCAGAAGGTCAGTGTCAGGGGGAAGGCTTGACTCCTCCACCCACAAATACTACCCCCCCCCCGTGGAGAATTGAAGATGCCGCCCAAAAAATTAGTCTTGTTTTTAATGGTCAATGGGTTCAGCTGAGGGCATGCCGACGTGATTCAGCGAGCCTTAATCGAGAGAAGAGGAAGTCCACCTCTGCAAATACACACTTCTGAGGTCAGAGGACAGCACAAGCACCTGTGACATTATTGTCAGTGACTGCACGAGTTTGCGCATGAATGTAGATGACATAGGGACAAGATATTGCAAAGAGCAAATTGGATTCATGTCAGACCTTCTGCTTATTGATAAAGATGACAGATGCTCACACAGGCACGGCGGCCCGGATTCAGACGTTAACGCGGTTAACTGCTATTTGCTCACAGTGCTATTATTCCAAATGGCATTATGGTGGGATGTGTGGCTGTGAGACATGCTGGTGTTTGGCTGGTGATGTGTGTGTGAGTGTTTGTGTGTGTGTGTGTGTGTGTGTGTGTGTGTGTGTTTGTGTGTGTGTGTGTGTGTGTGTGTGTGTGTGTGTGTGTGTGTGTGTGTGTGTGTGGGGAGGGGTGCAATTTTTAATGTTTGAACCAGGGGCTGTAGGCTTCAGTATTGAATGGAAATGCTGGCAGTTGATTTAGACAAATGGTGTTGAGGCCTGATGTCACAGCTAGGAGAGAGAAAGAGGACAAAATATGGACACACTCTGTGTAATGACATCAGGCTTGATAAATGCCACATTAGTGTTTTTGTTGCCTTCAAGAACATGCTAAAACACATTTTAAATAAGCAGTCGTTGCAGCATCACAGACAAAAAGAAGAAATTGAGTTTATTTAGAAATATTAAATATAAACTTGTGTGTCTCTTGATATAAATCCTCAGACAAACAACTGAACAATCAGATAAAATAGTTTGCGTCTGCTCCTGTGTCTTCGGGGCAGATCTAGAGATGTCTACAATGTTTACGTGGAGTGACCCTCATTCTTCTCGTCAATCCCAAGGGCTCTCATTCTGTCTCTCTCTTTGTGTTTGTCTCTGCCTCACTCTCTTATCTGACTGTCTGTGCTTGTTGACCCTACCTGAGATGGTTAGTCATCCTCTCCAGGCGTCACTAAGGCAATTTCAGGGATGACCATAAATCAGCTGACAGGGTCCGTTATCAATGAGTGACACATTCAACATCCAAGCAAAGTTTAATGGCAAGCCATAAACTTTTATGAGCATACTTTTTGTGCGCAATTCTCCTCTTGAGTATCTCTCCGAACCCCTATCAGTGGCTCTTTATCAGGCACTCTATGTCACAGAGACAGAGAATGGAGACAAAATGGACAATTTTGTGCCCTGAATGCTTTAACCTGCAGAACCTGTTGGCTTAGATAAGTGTCTTTCCAGTGCGTATTGATTGTGTCAGCCCAGGTGATTGAATTGTTGTGGCAAAAGGTGCTGATAAGGAAATGGAAAGGTGTGAAAACATTGTCCTGAAAAACAGACACCTGCTGGTGAATTTGTTCTAGGAGGAATATAAAATCATCAAGAGATTTATTTTTATAGCACTCCCACCTTGTAAACACTGTGATCAGATAAGTGTAAAGGAAGAAATTGTTAGTAGGTGCACACTCACCTACCCACACAACTAGGTTCAATAAAACAATATACAATATCAGCATTTTATATAAAAAAATAATAAAGATTGAATTGTCGCTAAACAATATAACAAGCTTTTATAATATTAACAAAACAATTTCTATTTCCCACTTCAGTTGAACAATCAAAACCTTTACTCTGCAGCATTTCTTTCTTTCTGTCAGAGATTCCACCACAACACACTTTGCAGCAAATACTCTCCTCTTCAAACGTCTTTGTGTATCTACATTGAATAACACAAATAGCAATCCAGGATTCTGCAGAAAAGGTTGTGAAATTAAAAGGTCCAGATAAACTCCAGTTACATATGCCTCATCAAATGTGTCCATTTTAAGTTGGCATTGATATGTCAACAATAGGGCAGTGAAGAATTAAATTTATGTTCAACAACAAATATGGAGACAGCTGGAACAAAATGTGATAATCTGCGTAGTCAATACAAAGTAGCTAAAGAAGAAGTAACCATGTACAGTACGCCCTTGTTCATCGCGGTTAATGCGTTCCAAGAACGACACGCTATTAATGAATTCCGTGTTGAACAACAAACTATTTATCTTATTATTTACAGTAATTTAAATGTTTATGACCCTCCACATACTGACATTAAACCACCTTCTATCTGTATTACCTTTTCCCACACTCTTATCGACTGTTTAAAGCACTTTTGTGTCTCACGGAAGTCCGAGACTCACGGAACGTATCACACTTCGGGATGCCGTCAGCCAATAGAATACGAGTGCGGTATCACGTGACTCCCGACCAAAAATCCACGATAAGGTGAAGTCGCGAGCGTTGATGCACAAATGCACGAGGGCACACTGTACAATAGCAGTTGTTGCCACTTTTTCTTCTTTTTTGTTGTTACCTTGCTTGTGTTTTGGTGACAATGCCTCCAAATGCTTCCTAGTGGTGTTCCACTTTGTCCATCTCACCTGTAAGCACAAGATTTCTGAAATCACATCCAAAATGAAGTATGCACAAAAGGCTCCGTCCATGTCCATTTTTAATGTGGAGCATAAATGGGCCTTAACACACCTACCTTGTGCATCATCTTACTTATTCGTCAAACAGTTTCCTTTCCCGCTCTATGATGGTTGATTTCATCTTCTAGAAAGGAGCCCACATACTTTGTGCTGTCCTTCTAAAGTTGAAGCCATTTTCCGTTAATTTACTTGCTTGAGGTTGTTATTCTCTGACTGTTCTTCCTTATGTTTACACAGATAAGTGATAGTTGTAGGAACACATTTAATAGTAAGATTTTGTTTGAAAACCTACTTAAAATTCAACAGAAACGTCTTTACACCCAAAGCAAAATATAACAATTGAAATGCTGAAATATGAAGATAAAAAATTATCGTTTTCGAGAAGGGAGGGGCTATTGTTGACAGGTCATAGGTTCATTAGAAAGCTACATACCTGATAACAAAAACATATTCTCAACTTGTGGCAAAAATGTGATGATAGATATCATATCTGTCATCACAAAGTTAATCACTAATTTGACTTATTGCAAACCGCTAAACAAAACAAGGTTTCCATTTCCTGACGATGTTCAGACACGTCAAACAATCTAATTGATGCACGCGTATGTTAAAGAAACATTGTGTTACTTATTTATTTCTGGAGCACATAGATGAATATCTTGTCTTATTAGCTTACTTAATCTTACCGAATACTAAGTGATAACAGGGTTGTGATCCAAATTAGTATCATAGACACTAATAGCAATTTCATAATGAAAAAATAATTCTTTGGTCACTTATTGTGCAAAGCAAAGTGATTCTGAAATGCTGTGCATGCTGGAGAACTTCCAATGCCATATATCAAAGGTGATGGAGGAGGGGAAGGTGTGACTGCGTGGGTTTAATTAGAGCGTCAACACCCCAATGCTTCACCGGCCAGCTGATAAAGAGAGCAGACAGATGACAGGAGGTGTGCGAGGCCGGTTGGAGACAGTCTTATCTCAGGGCGGAGAAAGACTGTAGCCGCCCTAGCTTCCTCACGCGATTGAGGGTGGGGTAGAGGAGGAAGATGAGGGGGAGGTGGCAACAGGCCAATGACCTGTGAGTCATCAGGTTTTTTCACCACATTCTGCGCTGATTGTCGAAGTGATTGAGCACCTGTCAAGTCAGTGTCAAACTCTTTTACCTATTAGGTCTCAGTGCCACCTTGTGTCACAGTAATATCTTTTTATTTGCTGATTATGAATTATGAACCCGTTGAAATGCTTGAGTTTTAGATGGAACCCGTTCCGCAGTCTACTGATGAGCTCCACTGCTTTACAAGGTTAGCTGTTAGACCAGTGTTGAATCACTGACCATCCTATACCGTTACCAAAGAATGCAAGAGATTCTAAATGTGTATACAGTCCTGTGCTCAGTGCAGGAAATATAATTATTACGGGTTGACCGTGAATTATAGGAAGGATGACAGGGTTAAAATGGGAGTGGGAGCATAAGTGAAAAGAAAAAAACTGACACAGATATTCAATCTGTTTTAGTTATTCTGGAGGCGAAATATCAAATGAAGTGTAGGTGAATGGATTAGATATATTTACTGTGTATATGCGAACATTTATAAGGACATTAAGTCTGTGAGTGAAATATCCATAAGAGAAAAAAAATCCATTTCGTTTCTATGACTGATTGTGCTTGTGCTTGTGCTTGTGCTTGTGTGTGTGTGTGTGTGTGTGTGTGTGTGTGTGTGTGTGTGTGTGTGTGTGTGTGTGTGTGTGTGTGTGTGTGTGTGTGTGTGTGTGCGTGTGTGTGTGTGTATTTGTGCATGTGACGCTCTGGCTCCTAGCTGTCTGCGCCTTGCTCCCCGCCGCTCACTGCACACCACATTATTTTTAACCCACTGCCTCTGAGAGGAAGCAGGAGACGCTTGGGCCTCTGAAGTCCAGCACAATGAGGAATAAGATCACACACACACAGTCACCAAGTCGTGCACGTATGCTGAAACACCTAGACGCACACACCAGCTTTCATCGTCTGCCGACAGTTGAGGACTGGTGCTTGCGCATGCATGAAAACAAACAGACATTACACACTTATCTTCCGTGCAAACACATGTGGCGATGTGCTCTCACATGGATGCTACGCCTTACCTTGCACCCCGCCCGTCTCCTCCGTGGCGCTGGCTGTCCCCGTTGACCCAGATCCAACAGGTCACTCTGGGTCAGTGGGCTGTAAATGAACTGATACTAATTACAGTAAACAGGACCACATCAGGCCGTGAGTTCCTGCACGAGTGTTTTCATGCATGCATGCAAGCGGTATGACTGGACGGGCTTAATTCACGGAAAAGGGAGGTCCGCACGTAAGCCTCAAGCAACAATCAGGAGTGTTTAATTGTTCTGGTTGATTGTCTCAGGTGGGGGGTGTTTAGGATTTAGGCTTTGGCGTCTCATTTATTTCCTTACTTCCTCTTCTGAGCACTTCATCATCACTGTGGTGATTGGTGTTTGGATTTGGGTGCCGTTCACTGAGAAACCAATAACTCAAAAAAAAAACAAAAAAAAAACGTGTCAAGGATATAGTCTCAGAACTAAGGTAAGGGTTACCTAAAGTATTTTGTTGAGAGCGGTGAACCGCCTGTTGATTTTGCTGATTGTGGCGCAATTCCTTCCATTCTTCACCCCCCACCCCATCTCGCATGACTCTGTGCTGTCTAATTGACTGGACTCTCTGTAACTCACCAAATCAAACGCTCCCCTGATGCTGCACTAGGAAAGCGACTGGCTGACTGAGTGGTGCCTTGTAAGTGTTTAACCTCCTGCAGTGGAGACTTACACACACCCATACACACATGCACACACACACACACACACACACACACACACACACACACACATACACACACACACACACACACACACACACGTATGTACACACATCAATCTAGTCACTCAAGGCAGAAAATCAGATTGACTCTCTAAGGGCAGTGCCATTGAAATCAGATTACAGATGAGGTAGCCCACAATTTCCAGAACACCACATCCACCACAAATGCTTTGGCCTTGAAAATATACACCTCTTCCTTTCTCTCTCTTTCTTCCCACTCTACATGCATTCACCGAAGCGAGCGCACGCACACACACACACGCACGCACGCACACACACACACACACACACACACACACACACACACACACACACACACACACACGCAAACACTCTTTCTCCTGAAGGGAAAAGTGATCAACAGAAGAAAGTGATGGCTGGGGGAAAATTGAAGGTAATTAAGTCCAGTCCTCCTTGTCTGAATCGATGAGATGAGGGGTCACAGGCCCATCTCACGTTGCATTTTCCTGTTAAACCCTTTCTCAACCTCTATTTCTCCACCATTACTTTTTACAAGCAATCATGTGGATGCTTGTGTTGCCATTTATTTTATCATAAGTGTTCATCAGGTTTTAATATTAGCGACATAAATAAAAGAAATGATCGCTCCTTCGTCCTTGCATTATGTACATTATTGTAGCGGCCGTCAGTTCTCTCCATGAGGGCTGATGTTGACATCCTGCTTCACAACCTGTCCAGCCGCCACAGTATGCAGCCAAACGCCCTGAAAGTGTCTGCCACATTGTTCGACCACTTGAAAGTCAGCAAAGCTTTGTCAGAGTCCTCCAGTGTAGTCCTTTATCGTATTCACACGCTGTGCTGTATTTTTAGCCCATCCAAGTCCGTTCACTTTGTTCCGGCAATTCTTGAGCAATCTTTCAGTCACCGTCCTCCCACCTCCTCCATTGTATTTTTAGACAAAGGTGAAAAATGGCAAACCTAACTGGGAATTATGAAGGCTTTCCCTTCAATGACAGCTGGGTGTATCTGATGAGGTAAGAACATGGGGCTGAACCCAGAAATTCTACAGCAGACTGGACATGGGTCTAAGAATGTCACATTTAAACTTTAAAATGTCTTTATAAAGGTTTTAAAAAAATTTTTTTTTTTACCTTTAATACCACTTAATCATTGCAACAGTCTTTTAATTTATGAACTTCAGGGGTACAGGACAGGGTGTATTTGATCTAATACTAATTGTAAGCATAAAAATGTGTTGGATTCATCACTCAGGAAGTGAATGGAAGAAATAGTTCCGAACCCTAAAAAAAAAAAAATCTGGTCCCATTTGTAGCTAGATGCACATATAGTGAATACAACATTAAAAACGTTCAATAAAAACAATGAAATAGAAGGTATTTCTATTAATGTTTTATTTTCATGTTGAATCTTCCATAAACTCACTGTGGTAAGAAGCATGGGCAAAAATTACTGTATACACAATCGAGTCTATTTCATTCAATTTGTTGCCACGTTTATATTTGCTTCTCAAAGCAGATCAGATCATAATTCAAGTGGTTTTGTCATTTTTGTCAATTGCCAGGAGTTAAGAACACAACATCTGGGATACAAGAGTTTACAATTTTGATGCATTTATGGGAAGATGCCTGTGTTGTCCTGTCCTTCTGTTTTTACGAAACAGAAGTTGTAAATGTCATGACACAGATCTGTTTCCATTTAGAAGTGGGTCATTTTGTACCACAGTGAGACCAAGGCCTTAGTTTTCTTTAAGCTTTTAGAGCCTTAGAGTTTATTGATTACAGGTTACTTTACTTTTTATGTCTTTGTTGGTCAGGTGTGAAGAAGGACAGGAAGGCACAATCCAGGTTTTGTGTTTTGATCATGTGATAGGGATTTGCATGTTCTTGCGTGCTGCTATTGCTAAAACTTTAAATACATCGTAAACTATGCTACATTCTGAAGCCATCTTGTCATTATTTATTTATGTACGCCTACAAAAGCTGGCATGTATATGTGTGTGGGGATTTATTCTTGAGAATGGGAATGTACTGGTTTTGTTTCTTATAGTGTTGTGTGCGTAACAAATACAGCCATGTATAGTCCACAGAGAGACGGGTTGATTAGATTTTTCTAGTTAGCCATGGCCCTGACAAGGGCTAAAGAAAGAGAAGGGGGGTGTAGGTTATGGTGGGTGGCTGTCAAGCCACTGCCTCAACAATCCATGTTAAGGCGACCGTGTTTCATTTCCTGGAGCCTGCCTTAGTTTCCCTTAAAAAGCATTACCTGTTGAAGCCAGTTAAATCACCGACAGCATGATTAGAGGGCCACTGAGGACCCAAAGTCTGGGCAACAAAGCAAGGACTAGCCTTTAATTCAATTTATCTTTATAAACATACACATCTGCCTCTGATTTACCACAAAGTTTTGAGATGTCTTTTACTGCTTAGTCAAAAAGGTTTGGGCTCAATTTATGTACTAACCAAAAGACACTCTCTACTTCAAGAGCCACCTATATCTGGATATTGATCATCGTGTTCATAATAAGGTCTAAAGTAATGAGTACTACATAAAACAGTACATACAATATAGTCCTAATGGTGCATTAATGGCTAGGATCAAAAGACAACTGTATTAGCCAGGATGATATAAATTTCCTGGGTCACTTCATGGTTAATGAGGATATATGTTGTCTGATTGAGCACATATAGTAAAATATAATTTTGATGAATGTGTGTATTGGTACTCTTTTTTAGTTCATAAGAATTTACATCGTATAAACTAACCTCGCTCACTGTTAAGAGAGGTTAGTTTATGTAGAGTCTTATAAAGGCTTTTCTGACATCTAAAAGATTTAGCGTTGTATTTTTATGATATTTTTAATTTGCACTGAACTTGTATTGTACAAGTGGTTGTAAACATTTCTTTCTACCTTCAACACAAAAAAAAACATTGGATAGCAAAAATGTAAAGCTCATTGGCTAGCAATACCAACATTCTACCCTCATTGTTCCATCCAAACATTTTCCCCACAAGAGTCGAGGAGGTGAAAGAGACAGATGGATGCTGGAGGACGTCAGCTGTTGCCTGTTAGCCAGGTCACTCCTCAAGCCATTGTCACAAGCAGACTCAAGCTTCATGTCTACTTTAACAGGTCATGTTCTGGAAGTGCAGTCATGCCCCTTCACCTCCACCTCCACCAGTAAGTTAGAACCAAACACAATGTAATTACACCAATTTGGCTCCAGAGCAGTCGGACTAGCAAGTGGTCTGCAATGGCCTGTGCCTGACTCCCGGACAAGGTTATTCAAACAAGAAGCTTGGTCTACCTTTGTCATTCAGAGACCTTTGAGACTATTGAGTGATCAGTAGACATTTAAAGCAGACAACGGACACCACAGATGCTTGTTGTTGTTTTTAAATGCAAATGTAATTTATTTTATTGAAAATGTGTTGGTTAAAAATTTGTCAAGTCTCACAAATAATCAACATCAAGTCTTACAATTTCACTAGAAGTGTGTTTTGTTGGGGGGTGGAGGGGGGAGTCCCATAATAGTGCACTGTTACACCATTCATGGTGGGTAAAAACCATGCCACAGATCATTAGGACGTTATCAGTGGCTGCATCAAATGATGGGCAGAGGGAAAAGTGTAACAAATCCTTGGTGCTTTGTGTATGATAAGCATCATTTATCACTGAGAGTGCTGCTGGCCCATTAACAACCATGCTCCATTAGCACTATCTGCAAAGCTTTCCTAATGCCTCATCTGCCCACATCTTTACATTTGTATGAGGAAATCATTAAACATTGTTTGTGTGAGATGGAAGCATCTAACAACAAGACCACGTCCTCTTGGGTTCTGAAAGAGGTGGAGATATGGAAGCTTTCAGATTTTTATTTGCAACAGCAATGAATTAAGCTTTGGGATTGTGCTAATTCCCTATCTCTATGTTTCTTTCCATGGCTAAGACAGGACACATTTCAAAGACATGCAAGTCAGATGGCTGAGGCTGTCTTAATGTTGGCAGATAGCGTAGAGATAGTTCTCAACATACGAACACAATTGGTTCCAAGAGATTAGATGTATGCTGAATTGTTCATTAGTCCTTATTTATTAACTATATATAATCACCATTTGAGCTCATTTAAATGCCATCACTACTATAAATACAGAAATACTATTCCCTAAGACTTATCCGAAACAATAACACGCTGTATCTGCCGTAGCAGACATAGGGCGTGAGATGGGGGACACTCCGGGCACGATGCCAGTGCACCGCGGAGCCACATACAAAGACATACAAACACACACACTCACTCCTACGCACAATTTGGGACCGGCCAATCAACCTGAAGCGCATGCTTTTGGAGGTGGGAGGAAGCCGGAGAACGCGAAGAGAACCCACGTGGACACGGGGAGAACATGCGAACTCCGCACAGTGCCGTGTTGTGAGGCGACAGCACTAACCACTGCGCCACCATGCCGCCAACCTGTAACCCAACCTGTAAAATACAGGCTGGGTTCTTTTTCAAAAAAAAGAAAATATAGTTAAAAAATCAAAATCAGATTTACATCATTTCATTCAAATCTGTCCTCTGCAAATATTGAAGTGTACAATCAATAATAAACCTTTAAAAGCACATAAAATCATGTTATAAGATAAAATAAGATAAGATAATAATCCTTTATTGTCCTACAGTGGGGAAATTTGTGCAATTGTGGCATTGTTGTACAAAAAATAAGAATAAAAAAACATAGTATGATATTAATATTCGTACATATAAGTCAATGGTATGAATCGTGACGCTTAAAGATGCTCACAGAGACAACATGAGACGAGTGTTGGAGACACATGAAAGCCGCAGTGCTGCTTGGCAGGGGTTGTGGCAGTGAGAGGAACTGCAGGACAATAGTCAAATGTAGCAACGTGTGTTTGTATCTCCAAATGTTGGTAAGTCGAATGTTCATAAATTGAGAACTACCTGTATATTGAACAGATGCAAATAGTGGAACAAAGGTAGTTCACTACTATTTTCACTCATCAAATTGTCATTGACTGGATTTTTTAAAAAAATATTTATTTTAACTGAAATAAACTTTAAACTTTTAGGGTCAATGTCAGTAGGTGGTGATACTGTTTAATTGCATTTTAACTCTTAATGTGCAGTACACTGAGCCCTCAAGGCCACCATAGAATAAAGGCAAAGTCCTACATTTTTAAACTTTTTAAGACCTCCAGATTATCAATATTATATTTTCAGTGGACGAGCTCAGTAGTTTCTAATCAGGCTCTGTTCATGTCCTGAAGGAGTTCAAAAGGCTTTAGAGGGAAAGGCTGAACAGTAATTGCCACCTGACCCCTACTCTGGCGGAAGGGGGTCATGGTGTGGTATTAAGAAATGGGTGAGGGCTGGGGATTAAGAATAAGGGAGCGGAGGCCTCTCGCTCAGACAGATGAAGACATTTATTTTTGTATGAACAGACACTGGAGTTCATTGTCCTCCACACTTCCTGTACCCCTCCCCACCAAACATAAAATTACCCCCAAGTCAATCTGGTGAGGTATCTTCATACATGAGTATCTGCACACACACACACACACACACACACACACACACACACACACACACACACACACACACACACACACACACACACACACTCGCACAGGCACACACACACTCGCACAGGCACACACACACACACACACACACACACACACACACACACACACACACACACACACACACACACACACACACACACACACAGATACCCATACTCACACACATCCTCTTCTGCTGATCAGATGACATCATTAACAATCATTACTGGAACACCAGGAAGTGCAGAGATCTCCGGCTCAAAGTCTGGCTGCACAGGATCAGGTTAGCCTGCTTGAGATGAGAGATTTGAAGAGGGAAAAAAACTCTTTCCTCCTGCGTTTTATTTACACTGCGGTGCTAACAAAAGCCTCCAACAAAGGACACTAAAATTCAATGAAATTCTAACCAATTATCTTTAGTTATGCCCTTTAAATTTCTGTTACAATTAATACAGTTAAGCTGATTTAAAAATAAAACATTTTTAGTAGAAGCATATAGTCTTTGGTGACAAAAAGCAGGATTTGAGCAACAAATTTGTTATTCTAAATGTGTTGTATTGGGAGAGCTTGGGAGTTTGTTCATCTAGTCTGCATGTGTTTGGTGTTTTGTTGTGGTAGGAATATGTGGTTTGGTGACTAAGCCATGTGGTCTTGGACTCTTCCAAGGAGCAGCCTTGTTCCCGATGTTGTATGTGATGGCCACTGACCCTATCTGAAGGCAATGTCATGGTGAGAAGTGTGTCCAGTCAAAAAACACAACAAAAAAAAACCATCTCTGCATTTTCTGGATTACATGTTTTTGTTGTCTTCACCTCATGGTCTTCAGCATGCAAAGGAGTGTTGCACAGGTGAGAGTGAAGTGACTGGTAGGTGGTTTGGTGCTGCCTTGTATCAGACCATCGTGATGAGGAGAGACGTTAACTGAGCTTTTCAACAAGCAATTTACCTTCCAACTTTCACCAGTGTTAGTGAGTGCTGGTTAAAGCCACAAAGAACGTTATTGCAAAAAACCTTTGATTTATGAAGGTAGCTTGGAATTTAACCACTCCTGCTTTACATCGATAGAAAAGGTGGAAGTTTAGGTACTTGGCTGTGATGCCTGGCCTGGAAAGTGTTGCTGGGAAGAAGAACATTTTGATTACCCTGCGTAACCTACTGGACAACCAGGCCCCGATTAAGCAGACAGAAATGCTTAATCGGGGTCCATACATCTATTTCTCCATACAGAAATAGATGTATGGAAGGATTGTTGTCATAATGCTTCTGGAATGTTTTAAATTGATTTTATTTTATTTTCCGTGTCTCAGTAGAAACAAGCTTGAAGCTGTATGTTTCTAGTGGTTTTAAACACGTAAGAAAGACATTCAGATGGTGGTTTAATCAAATATTAAAGCGTATTTGCAGTATTGCACGCTATACACGGTTTACAGTACTGCATAGTTTGTATACAAGTGCAATGCATTTAAAAGTCCTCTGATGTTGAATATTTCATTGAAATCCCATGATCACTGTTTTCTTATTCTGCCAATTCAAAATAAATACAGCTCTTTGTGGTTTTTGTGGCCAGGTTAGAAATTTAGACTGGGCCTGGTGTGTTGTGTGCACTGGAGCCGCAGTTCTCAGGAGTGTAAGACCTTCCCTTTAGGCCCAAGGAAAGCTGACACGGCAGGCCTTGGTTTGTCAGTGACAGGCCCCTGGCAAGAAGCTTGTCTGATTCCATGGGCGTCTCAGTAGCTGTTCTTGTATAATACAAACCACAGCTACCACAAGACGAGTAATACCCTGCTGCCACTGTCAGAGGCTATGGTACCATGACACGACGCATGTAGACCTTTCCGTGGGATGGAGGAGAATAGAGAATTTATGTTGGTGGCTGCAAGCACGCACACATGCCTGTAACGCCACAAAAAACATGCATGTACACATGGATTGAATCTTTTCCAGACAGTTCCTGTGCGTGTGCATGTGTGTGTGTGTGTGTGTGTGTGTGCGTGCGTGTGTGTGAGACAGAACTCTGATCCTATTGCTCCACTAGGGAGGAGAGAAGAGTGACCCCTACTGCTGAAGAAACTAAACACCAGCTCATGCCAACCCCCTTCTGAAGGAAGGATTACCCTAAAATTAATCTATCAAATTGGATGTTATTGTGATAGAGAATGTCATCCCATACACACTGTTGTGTAATATATATGTGTTAAAAAAAGTGATTCCAGGTCAAGGATTTCAGAAAAGCAGACAGGTTTTACATGTGGGGTGTCCTCCCACTAGCCCTCACCTCAGACGCTGATCATCAGCAAAGATCACAGCCAGAGAAGTACTGTAATATGTTCCATCACTGTCCACTTGAGCCCTGTGTTTTTCATGAATATGGGGTTATGATTGGAGTAGGGAGTGCTGGAAATCCTTTGAAAAGGGAAAACAAAAGATCTCCTCTGCTGTGAAGCAGGCCTCTCAAGAGACCCAACCTGGGCCTGAGTCAACCTTTCACACAATTGACGGCCAACAATACAACAAACCCTGCCCTGGTAAACCCGCCATTGTGCTGGAGCACGCCACAGCTGCGGAGAATCACATTTAGGTGTCAGAGACAACAAATGTTTCTTTAATTGGAATCGAGGTATTAGCTCATGTTTCCTCCCCATGCTTTATGAATCCCCTGTGCCTATTGTTTGCAACTTTGTGTTGACGTCGCTTTGGCGGCTCCAGCTAATTGAGTGAGTGTGTGTTTGGACTGTGTTCAAGAGGAAGTAGATTATTTTGGTTATGTGTGTGTGTGTGTGTGTGTGTGTGTGTGTGTGTGTGTGTGTGTGTGTGTGTGTGTGTGTGTGTGTGTGTGTGTGTGTGTGTGTGTTTGTGTGTGCATGGTCTTTCTTGTGTGTATGCTTATTCTTTTTATTTCCAAGGTTGTGTCCATCCTAGTGTTCTAGCCGTGTGTACGTGATTCTATGGTTTTCACATTGTCAGTAAATCTCATAAGTTATATATGATCTATACACACTGGGAATCTTACCCTGAACAAAAATAATTTATTAATTTCAATTTTAAATTTACAATGCTGTCACCTAATCTTTCTTTCAGACAGAACACAAACACCAACCGCATTTATCAGTATTTGAATCCAAGGATTATTAAAATAAAACCCTGGAGAAAGCTTAAGTTATAAGCATTAAATGTTTTGTGTTTCATAATCTTAAAATCCAATATTTGAGCTCATTTTTAAAAAAACAAGCATATTATCCGAAATATGTTGTTCTCAGGTCACATATTTATCCGTACAGTTCAGATAAAAAGAAAACACACCATGTGACACAATGAAGAAATGTTCCTCCAGCAGTGCTACAGCCACACTTTATTCTCTACCTATTTAATATGACGACAAATGTATTATTTTACCCAAGTTTAATGGGAAGGCGATTCCCTTCTGGTCCAATAAATACCAGATTTTTTTTCACTCTCCTAATCTTTCCTGAGATTAACATAATCTAGGCCATCAAAGACACACCGATCCCGTGCCTAATATGGGATCTTAACACTGGATCAAGACAACTTCAAAATCCAGGTCACCAGAAAGATTAGATAAAGAAGAATCCAACATGATCCAACTTTCACTTATTCTGTTGATCTGAATGTGGTGAATAACTGAGTAACGTTGTTGAAATCTTTTGTTTGAATATAATAAATTATATCTCCGTTCAACTTTAAGTTTAAGTCTAAACATGTGAAGCAGCTTGTTTTGATATAGCAGCCAGAAATAATAATACACTTTGAATAAGAATGCCCCTGGTGACACTACTGGTTTTATTTATATGAATTAGAAACTGGACAAATTACATAATCCACCTTTATCCTCAACAATGTGTCAATCTAGTACTCCTGCTGAATAATGAAAGGAAAATCATTACTTCCACGTTACCGAGAAGGCTTGGTGTGTTTTCTCTCATCTTGAGGAGGAACAGGTGCTGTTGGCCTTGAAGATCAGTGTCAACCAGGGATTATAGCATGTGTCGCTGAGGGATTGTGAATTAACGTCAAAGGAACTGAGATTACAAATATGGATTAGGAGCAGAATAAACTGAAGATAGTGCTAAATTCACAGGATAATCTGACAGCGTGCCTTGACGAAAATATCCCTTACATGAAAACAGACTTAAGATGGTTTTAAGGGTATGTGTATAAGGGGGGTGGAAGAAGGTTGGGATTCTTGCAGATGTACAGAATAGTTTGTTTAACGTCAGGAAATAACATTTTGTCTGTCAGTCTTGATCTACACAATCTTTTGAATGTGACCACATACAGTATCTAAGGTTTGCTTCGTAATGCAATCAGAGTAGGAAGGTAGTGTGTGTGTGTGTGTGTGTGTGTGTGTGTGTGTGTGTGTGTGTGTGTGTGTGTGTGTGTGTGTGTGTGTGTGTGTGTGTGTGTGTGTGTGTGTGTGTGTGGGTGGGTGTGTGTGCGCGTGTGTATGTGTATGTGTATGTGTGCGTGTGTGTCCAGTGAAGTGAATGGTTAGGAGAGAATTCATTAGCATGTAGACAGGTAGCTAGTATTACGCTCCCGAGTGAAAGTCAGCAGCCTGGGCTGTTCTGTACTCGACTCCCACACTTTCACTCATATTCTCTCTCTCTCTCTCTCTCTCTCTCTCTCTCTCTCTCTCTCTCTCTCTCTCTCTCTCTCTCTCTCTCTCTCTCCCTTTCTGTAAGCAATAAAGCAACGCCGCCCTGGATAACATTTTCAAAGACAGCAGGCCACTGATTAGAAAATGGTCCGCAATGAAACAACAGCTTCCGATCTTTATCAAAGTTTAAAATCCCCCCTCCTTCTCTCTCTCTCTCTCTCTTTCTCTTTCTCTTCTCTCTCTCTCTCTCTGACCTTGCTATCTATCCGTCTCACAGCCCCGTCTCTCTTGGGAGCCAACTATAAGTACTCCATCAGGCAAACCGCATTAGTGTAATTTTGTCCCAGGAAATTAGCAGAGCAGAGCGGCGCCAATTAGAAGTCAATAGCTGGCTTTATTAATCGAGCTAGCCATCACACTTGATTAGATTAAGCTGGAGCTGAGCTCCGTTTGTGGGTGTGTGCGTGTGTGTGAGAGACCAGAGAGAGAGAGTGTCTTATTGTGTTTATTCATCTGTGTTTGTTCCTGTCAGTGGACAACTTGTGTATCCTCGTGTGTGTGTGTGTGTGTGTGTGTGTGTGTGTGTGTGTATGTGTGTGTGTGTGTGTGTGTGTGTGTGTGTGTGTGTGTGTGTGTGTGTGTGTGTGTGTGTGTGGCCTTATGCAGAGAGCGGCAGGTGCTGTTGACTTGCTGATCCTCTCTCATTGTGACTGTCTGCAGCTCTGTCAGACCTCACTAATATGTTGATATTGACCCTCTTCGACTGCAGGCTCTTCGAAGACGATGCAATTCGGGGGGGCGGGGGGGGAGGGGACACGGACATCGCTTAATGCAAAGAGAAGCCAGCCAGTTGGGTGAATTAAACTAATATTATCATATTAATTTTTGGAAATACATGGCCACTGTTAGGATGCATAACAAGCATAATATACTGTGATTGTTTAAACCATATCAAGCAGACGGATGTTGTCATAAATAAAAAAAAACGACTGTCGCAATACATCTGAGTCCATCCTGGGATGATGTGAGAACTTGTTGCAGATGTATAGATCAACATAGATCAGTGAATTTGTCTGCTTAGTTGGTATTATTCACAGATAACACAAACACCAGAATCTTGAAAGTATGGATTATCCCCCTGTGTATACAGATGGTGTAGCCTCTCCATGTGGACTGAAGTGTGAATTTCCTATGTTATCATTGCTTTGGCATACATGTGTAATCTCAAACTCAGACAATCCTTCACAAACGTGTCCTAATCTTCCGGCTAACACCTCTTCCTTGAGGAGCACACACCAGGGAGGCCCTGCTGAGAAAAGAGGGGACTCAGGAAACAGACTATATCCAACATTTCCTTTAAAAAGCGCCCTCTGCATCTTTTATTTCCATTGGTGAACAAGTTGAGTTGTGCTTGTATGTTTTTTCTGTCAGTATGTTTATGTGTCTGTCAGTCTTTTGTATGTCGGTTTGCCACTCTCAGTTTCTTCTCCTAAAATAAATCTTCTAATCCACATCCTGAAAAACATTGGAGCCGAGCCTAGGTTAAACCAAACACATTTCAGACACATGTGTTGAGGCAAATTGTATACAAATTATGCATTCAGAAATGGAAGGGAAATATACATTAGAGTGAAAACATTATAATTTTCTTTGAAAACACGAGTCCCTTTAAGATCTAATCACAGTCCACCACTGCAATTGAGTAGAGGGCTTGAAATGTTACTGTACATTTCCAGCTGAAAACACTTGGAAATCCAAAGCCCCTGCATGTCTTTAGAACATGGAGTTAGGGAACCACAATGGTCAATGAAGTAAACCCACAGAAACCCTACTTCCTGTTTGCACGCACGCCAGGGGAACCAGTATCACCACAATCCAGCGTGAGAACAACCTTTGGTCCAGGTTCCATCAGCTTCAAATGCAGCTGGCACTCCAGAGTTAGGATTCACTGAAACGGTGTGGAAAGAAGCTGAAATAACCACTTTGTTCACCAATAAAGCCCTTCATCGCATCCAGCTTCACACATGCTAGCATAGCAGAAGCCCCAGAACAACACAGGACTTCACCGGTGTCAGAAAGGACAGCTACCCCCTGGGCTTCATGTGGGAGACCGGTGGCTAAGTTGTTCTGACAGCTACATGCATTCACAGATGCAGTACCCATCCCATAAAAAAACATCTTAGTAAAGAATTTTCATCTGATTTTTTTTTTTTTGCAGGTTGCTTGGCAGCAAGAGGTGATATGTAACCTCTGTAACTGTATCTGCGACTCAGATGAAGAACCTCACAGACAACATTGAGTCAATAGAAAAGAGATACTGAAAGCTGGATGTCAATATGATCATGAAGCTGTTTATCTTCTAGGACACATGTGTCAAACTCAAGGCTCGGGGGCCAGATGTTGCCCGCCAGAGCATAAAAGGTCAAAGTATCTAAAAATAAATTGGTCAAAAGTGTGCTTTGACCAAAGACTACATTACCCACAAAACAGTAATCAAGCCCATTTTAACTCTGACAAAAACGTTAATGTCCTAACTTGTGTTTGATGTTATGTTTCTTTATTAACTTGGATAGTTTGATCTTTTATTTGATGGAGTTCTGTGGGTTCCATAATAAATTAAAAGGATTTATGATAAAACAAAGAATCAAACAAACATGTTTTTTCTGTGCAACTGTAATGTTTGCAACTTGAATAAGTAATAAGTTCAGAGTTATTTAACATTATGGAGTATTTACATTTATATTACATTACATTGAGTTTCATTTAGGCTAGATCTGGCCAGGACAGTCATTATGCTGATTTGGCCCTTGGTGAAAATGAGTTTGACACCCCTGCTCATGAGGAAAGATTTAGGAAATTTTCTGCAGCAGATTTTGAAGTATAATTGTAGTAACATCTGTGTGTTCCTCACAACCAGAAAAATTAATTACCATAATTTCATTAATTCTCTTAGAGAATTGGGACTTTAACCAAATCAACCCTGTTGTAAATCGCTTTGTTAAAATGGCCCAGTCAGTATACTGTAAATGCATAAATGCTGACTCCGTGGACTACACGTGTCAGGAGTTATAAACTCTACTGAAACAGCAATCAATTGCAAATCATTGCGAGATACTTTTTAAAGAGTGGCAGTCTTACACCCCACCTATAGATCAGTTTACGGGGCACTTCAATTTCAAATCAAATCACAGAAGCTACAATAGCTGTGAAAGGAAACAAAGCAAGAGGCATTTCATATTCATCTCCCTTGTGTCAGATGGACTAAGTGCCAGCTGGACTGAGAGAGCTGGCGAGGAAGCAGGTAATGTTGCTGAATGCAAAACAGTCTTGGGTTACCAAGTAAAACTGAAATCATCGATCAGCGCCGCCACAGAGGAATTGTAATCGTGCTGTCAGACGACATGGAATTTAAGTGTTTCTGACAAGGGGAAATTAAATAATGCAAAATGATTTTTCAAAAAAGGTCTGCATTGCATAGTGAAAACGCTGAATTATTACAACGATAAAATAAAATGTTTTAACAATAAAACATTCTCATCTTGTCCCGTTCCTTAAACATTAAGGCTCACAACCAGAGAAGCTGCACAGGTGCATTATTCAGATTCCAGGTTGTTAGATACAGCTGCTTTTTCAGGCACTACTTGTTTGTCATCCAGATTCACGAGTGTCCGTGGGCAACCCTAAAGACTTTCCAACACATGGCAGACATGAATTGGCACTTACGTAAAAGCGCAATTTGTCATGTGGTTAGGCTTAAAAATCATTCTAAGACGGCCATAAAGAAGGGATACATGGCCTTCTAGTCTTGACCCTTATTTGGACTTGCTTTAAAAATGTCTCACTAGGTTTTTTTTTCCCAGTTGTCTGATATTTACGTGACTGTAGTTGCATTCAGGGGTTGATTCAAGGCTCATCCAGACCTTAAAGGATCCCTTCTGTATCCGGATGCAACACAGAAGGATCGTGCAAAAACGACAGTACTTAACACTCAAAAACTGCTTCTGAAAATCATGAAAGGATGACTGAACATTACAGTTTGTGCCCTCTCAACAAAATTCCCCCAAATATTACAAAAGGAGCCTATTTCTTCTACCTCAAACAAACAGCAGCATTCACATTGGTTGAATCATGTGAAGCATCACAGAGACATGACCAGCCACTAACCTCATCTACGAACACTCAAATGTGCCTCAGGAAAACAATTTGAATGACTAAAACCCAGCATAAACAAGCAAAGCCATGACATAGGGCTTTTTAACACAATACTCACAAAATTGTTGATGTTCTCAATTTCTTCTTGTCATTTATGGGACTTTGAGAGGAAAAGTAAAAATAACATCAAAGAGTTGAATCAGACTATAAATGATCTTTCAGTGTTGCTGTCTATTGATCATGCAAACAAAAGGACAAAAGCCAAACTATTTCCATGCGAGACAAAACATTACAATATGGAGGCATGAGGGAGTGAAACTGTTTGTGGCGCTTTCACTAACTATTACCTCCTTCTCTGTTTTCATCTTTTGCCACAAAAACGTTTCCCCTCTTTTATTATTCAGAGAGAATTTGAGCCAATCGTGCATCTGTGTGTGTGCATGTGTGTACGTGTGTTTGTGTGTGGGTCTTTCTAAAAAAGAGAAACACATCCCTTATTAGGCCTCACATCATGTTAGAATCTGTGACCTGTCAGGGCTCGTCTCATTACTTACCTGTCACCACTATCCTGTTCAGCATCTGTGGGTGGCTTGGATCAGTGCGCCTCAATATACATACTTGCTATTCAAGCGTGGCCCGAACAACAGAGAGGTCAGCCATTAAGATGACCCTGATTGTCAAACATAACCAAATAGAGAGACATTTTGGAAGCTTTTTTAGCCCTAGGTTGAATAACCAGAGGCATTTTCTCTTATCTTTCATATTTCAAAGAACAAGAGAGGAGTATTTTACATTTTTGGCAAAAATCATCCCGTTGACACTGAGATACACCTGAGAATAAGTAGAGTCGTGTTCTGAAATGCTTCCCCAGATTTCACCCTTTTACAAAGCTATAAATCAAGTCTGTGACGGCACCACAAGAAACTGGAATGCAAGGGCATGACAGTGATGGAGATGAGCTTCTAGACGGGGCGTCAGGTAGCTGACACTCAGTCTTGATCAGCCCTGTGACACGCCAAGAGGCCCAGCCCATGACATGCTTTGCTTTCAAACGGGTTATGAAGGCAGGCAGGATGGCGTTGGGGTGACAAGAACCAGGGGCTGTCAGAAGAAAACACAAGAACAAGATGTCATTTTCACCGTGTCAAACAGGCGCCACCAACCTTGATTTTGCTCAATAGAGACAGCTGTGAATGCAGTCATGGCACTGCACTGACGGATATGCGTGTATGTTGCATCTCAAGGTTAAGAAGACTCTATTTGTTTTATTATCCTTTGAGATATTATTAAAAAAAAACATCTGCTCTTAAAGCTCTCACACATAAAAATGCACCACATGATGCTTCAGTTTCGTAACTTCTCAGCAAGACAGTTGGGTTTTTGTTCTATCTGTACAGAAAGTAGATCCTTAAAGTTTAGTTTGCAGCTCGAATTATTCTGTCATTTAGACTGAACACACAGATTTGTTCGTCAGCTCTTGGATTGCATTAAAACTGTTGTGAAATTCTGTGCCAAATGTGTTTCGTGTAAAGGATTCTCATGGTGTTAGGAGAATGAAAAAGATGCCTTTGTCTGGTCAGCATTCAATGTTTTTTCCCCAACATGCCCAGGGGCCAACAACCCCGAACATAGTAGAAAAGATTTTCTGTGAGTGTGGCAGGAGAACGCTTATTGATGTCATTCTGGGTTTGTTTTTGTGTGCAGATTATGACCAGACACAGTGGTTGCGTTCAAAAAAATAATAGGCGTAGTAACCAAGGAGTGATAAGCAAGGAATACATTTGATGTGTTTTTGTACACATATTTAGATAAACTAGCTATCAAACTAAAAATCTGGAGAGTGCTAATTATTTCTTACTAACCCAGACCTCTTTCATACAGTAAAAAAACACTATTATTTATTATCAAACAATCATTTTAAAATTTCCTCAAGTTGTTGAAATAGTTCTATGATATTCTTATGATTATTGCATCCAAAAAATAAATGGCATTTTTCATCTAATGGTCAATCCCCTTGTTAAATAAATCATTATTACCAAAATAAAGATGTATATGTCCCCTCTGGTTGCCCTAAACATCGCAAAGTGTAAATGTCAGTTCTAAAAGTTCTGATAAAAGGTAAGAATAAAGAACAATGCCTGTTGATTAACTCATAATTTAGTTTATCCATTAATCAATGCTGTATTAGTTCATTATTATAACAGGGTTAAAGCAAACAAATAATTCCAAAGCCCAAAAATCAGTTATATCAAAACATTTTTTTCATGGCATAGTACATTTGTCTTTCTTGACTTTTCCTGTCTCCGCTCCCTGTGTAGGATGATTCATGGGACCAACGAGAATTTCTTTGCACGTTTACAGTGTCAACAAGTCATATGAGGCATGATCCAGCTATTCTGGGCCCCTGAGAAGACAACCCAATTCATTGCTTGGTGAAAGGCACAGAGCATTATCAGGACAATCTGTTGGACATATTGAAGATGCATTCGAGGCAAAGTCATCAAAGCCCCCTGCTGATCACAGCACCTTAAGGCCTTGTTAAAGGCGCCACATGAACTTAACACTGAGGGCAACCAATTCCAGACATGTTCATGCAGTGTTTTTAAAAGCATCCTGGCAGAGACCTCTCACAATTAATCTTGAATGGATAAAAACTGTACAGCATAACCAAGCACAAAGAGACAATACACTCTTAAGATCTTTGGACAAAAACAGGTAGAGTTCACACATGGACGTAATCCCACCCCCTGCCAGCCCCTTGCTTTCATGTTCTCTATTTGTTTTTAACCTAAAATCCCATTCCTTGTTAAATCACAGCCTGCTGCTGATTGAAAAGTTTAATGATAGCTGCAGGGCCTTATGCGGCATTATCTACGATTGGCAGTCATTCATTCTTCTACTCTCAGGCTTTCCTCATCCTGTCTCCGAAGGACAAGGGTTGAAGTCACGGTCAGGACCTCTAAATAGGACCGTCGTTCCTGCCTGTTCACCAATCATAAGACGTGCATTTGAGAAGTGTGGGTGCAAGGTCAGATGACATACAGCAGAGGCACGGCAGCGTTCAATCCCAACAGTGCAGCACACATATAGATTCACAAACAAATGTTACAGCATCCTGTCATGTGCAGCACCATATCAGATTGCATATTTATCTATTCACTGACAGCTCCTTGTATCCTAAATGAACCCAAGCAGCAGTCAGGCAAGTTCATCCATTAAACTGTCTAAACAATTTAATTGATTAGTAAAAATACATGAGGTCTGGGAGTATTTCCTTTAACAAAAGAGTCATTTAAGGGATACTACAGATGCTGCGCTTTAATATGATTTCAATAAATGGGGGTTGCCTGGCAGCTGCTGTTCTGCATTACTAGAAGTACCTTTAGAAGTTGCACACAGCTCCAAAATTTGTATGTCTCATCACGTCATATTTGATCTGTTATCTCCATGTCAAACAGCTTGATGAATGGAATAGGAGGTGCCTGGAGAAAAGGTAGAGGGTGAATTAGTCTGCGGCAGAGTGCTTCATGCAGCAACAGATGGGATCAATATTTACAGACACTCCCCTGCTTTAGACAGCATTCATGTCAGTACGAACAAACAATCCTAACTACAAGGGTAATGTCCAGCCCACACACTACACTACACGTTCTCACAGACTAACATACACACTCCTTTCTTGTCCCTCACTCTCCCCTCCACACAAAGATACCCCATCCTGAGACAAAAGTGCAGGTAGAGGTTGACAAAAGGTGTCTATGGATCTTTTGAGCTGCAAACAGCAACCTCGGTCTGCATTCACCCTGCAATTATCTCCTTACAGACCTAATCCTGGCAGTTAAGTGGCTGGCTAAAAGCATGTGTACACAAACAGAGCCAGAGAGCAAGGTGGTGCATGCCGTTTATCTGCCATCGCCATCACAGCATGTACAGCCTGACAGGAAACTAGTCAATGTGAACTTACCTCTAGACATGCATGCAAAAAGATTGACACAGAGCATCATATTGTGATTTTTTTTTTTTTTTTTTTGAGAGGGGGGGGATTACCACAGTACAGTGTAATTGTTTGCTTCTCAACCGTTTTACTGCTGAGGACGATGGAAGCCAACAATATCGGTTGTCCATCAAGTGACTTTGTTGCTAATAGCTTTGCAAGGTTAATCTTTTTCTAAGCTTTCAATCAAGGATCGATGTCCCTGAAACAAATTCTTCTAAATTTTCTTTTCTCTATGTGATTGATCCTTGCCTGTATTTGTTAAAAGGCTACACCCAGATTTTCTTAATTGACTTTTCCTCTAGCCGACCAAAAATTGTTCCCAACTGTTCCCTTGAAGGACGCCCCAACGCCACATATGCTCTTGTAGAATAGAATTAAGTGAGGGAAACATGGATACAACAAGGAGATTCAAGACTCAATCAATGTGATTTCCATGTGAATGATCGGCACTGAAAAACATACTGGAAGAATTCCAGAGCGTCTCCAAGCCTCATGTCCGTAAGTCCGCTGTGATACTCCAGCAACCCCGTGACCCACAAAAGCGGAGGAAACGGTACAGAAAATAAATGAATGATTGAATGAATCCCTATAACAATAAGTGAAGACATGATTAAAAATATTGTGCAGAGAACAACAGAGCATAACATTTTTGATTCTGAGACATCATAAGAGGACATAGGCAATTTGCAACACAACATCCATACTCCAAAGTATGCAACAGCCACCCTGGATAAACTGCAAAACCAGAAAAGGGTGGGAGAGGTAACTTGAGCCAGTGTGAATGGACTCATTGTTGCTTTGGCTTAATTAGGCGTGACAAGTGAGGCGTGAACAGATTCCCATCATTAGGCCCCTAAAACGTCCATTAGAATCAATGGGCCACACTCCGGTCAGACTTTCTGTCTACGATCCAGCCAGCCTCCTGCCCCTTTAACAGGGCACTGGATACAGTTACAGCCACCCAGCCACGGTGAGCTCAAACAAGGCAACTCTATCGCTGTGGACCTAACACCCAAGGTAATGCAGCTGACGCCATGTTCAAAGAGAAAGGGAGCAATGATAAGGTAGGGACAGAAGTGCATGACTGGTGTTTTTCAGTAGATGAAGTGTGCGTGTACAAGACAGAGCTTGTGTGTGAGGGAGTGAGAGTGTGTGCCCGCAAGCATGAGTTTGTGTGTTCGACAGAGAACTGTAGCAGACAACGGATCCCGGCAGCCAGTGTGGCTGATAAACTGCTGGGATTAGCAGGCACTTCTGGAGCCCAAGTGGCTCTATCAATACAGGACCAGGCCCATTGATCTGTTGTCTGGGTGGGTGCTGGGGCTAATTCCTGGACCTTGGCTCTGAGTGCTCCTCGCAAAGGGAGGTGGGAGGAGGATGGGGTTGGGGGAGAGACTGGCTGGCTACAAGTGGCGCCATCCACAGACCCTACCGGATTTGAGGCTCTGCGTTTACCATACAGTAGACCAACTCAATAGTCTCATTACCACAGCACGGCTTATTGAAGGATATGAGACCAGTCCAGCATATATTACAGTTCTCAAAAATTCAATAAGCAGTCCTTTGATAACCATTTATACACACAGATGACTTCATGGCGAACATGGAAAAAACTGGCACTGAAACCAAAACATACGTATTTCCTCACATGGCTAATCAGGAAATTATAAATTCCACTTGCTCTGTTAAGTAGCTACTGTATCATGTTTAATCCAGTCAGAGAAGCTGTAATAATATTAGAAAAGACAACATTTATGATCGAGTAGTTGAGAATGATTCATTTCCATATTGAGAGTTTGTTTACCTGAAAGTTCGTAAACTTATCCTCGTAATAAGATCCGTTTTCTAGTGGACTTTAATGAGCAGGAGTGAATCCTTACCAGACATTTCTGTAAACAAATTACTCTCCCAAAACATTTGTCACTGTCTGGTATGGAAATTGCAGAGTGGTGACAAATGAATCTTATCTAGGGTAGAGTAGCCCACATTAGCACCTCCGTGTAATCCCTTTCTGTCAAAGATATGACCAATGGAGTAAGGGTGGAATGAAGTAAAAAGGATAGTACGATAAGAAGGGGCAACTCAGAGGGGTGAGGTACCGGACTGTGTGTGTGTGTTTGTGAGTGTGTGTGTGTGTGTGGGGGGGGGGGGGTTGAAAAGAGTAGTTATGAAGTAGTTATAATGTAATTATAATGAATGCAGAGTAAATGATCATTCACCATATGTAACAGACAATAGATTTTCTGGCCTAGAAATGTTCTAGTCACATGACCACAACAGGAAGATAAGTAATCTAAAACACACACACACCAAAAATAAATCTGTGAGCTATGTCTTGCAGATATAAAACATGACGGAGGCGGTTCGTGCCAGAGAGGTGGACATTAGGATAACTGAAGATACCAACAGAGCTAAAGATAACGTAGCAATACCGCGGTGGAATAAGAGAAAGCGAGAAGAGTGGATGATGGACAGGTCTATTTCATCCAGCGGTAAAAAAGTCAAAAGACAAGCACTCCACTGAATATTTAATGGATAAAACTGACTGACTGATTCATTCCGCTGCTCTCATACATAACCTACATTATCCTGAGATGCCAGAGCATAGATAGGTAACGCAGCACTAAAAATATTAGTGCTACAGATCACAGGTACACAACATACTGTATGTTAATGCAAAACAATGAATAAACAAGAAACTAACAAAATCAAAGCATTGAGATTGATATACTGTGTGTGTGTGTGTGCGTGCGTGCGTGCGTGCGTGTGTGTGTGTGTGTGCATTCATCGGAACAGATGAATGCTGAATATTATCTATCTATCTATCTATCTATCTATCTATCTATCTATCTATCTATCTATCTATCTATCTATCTATCTATCTATCTATCTATCTATCTATCTATCTATCTATCTATCTATCTATCTATCTATCTATCTATCTATCTATCTATTAAATAGAGCTAGGGCTAATAATGTCACAGTTTTGGACAAGTTTGTAATTTTGATCTGATCATTAAAAGTGAAACAATAAAATTTATTACGACCCATCGTGAGGAGAACATGAAGACTCAGTGGTGGATACATACTAGTATTGTCTTCCAAAGAGCCACTAGCATGCCAATGAAACAGTCCAGCTGAATGTGGCATATTTTTAGCACTATAATGCCAAAGGCATCAAATTTGATAGAAGCATATCTGAGACATATTGCATCAACTTATGGGAAAATCTTCTCTCAAAGTCCTCTTGTATCCTGTCTGATACTTGTATTCCACTGCCTGATGAATACCTTTATCATTCCAACAATTCAAATACTGTCTTTGGGACAATCCAAGATGGCCTTCAGAGAGTTTCCAACTCACTGGATCAAGGTAAAGAAAACTGCAATTTTTACCATTTTCCAATGGCATTATTTTGAAATATTAGTAATATTCTAACATGAACATTGAATGTGTTGAAGCAAGATATTATTACATAATTTTTGCATTTTAGTATGTAGTAAAATTTTGCGTAAATTTTGTGTTTAAATTTGACACTATAGGTAAAAGGTGGAATTTGGTAGTAAATCCCTAATTTGTCATTATCTTTCTTTTCTTGGTGCAATGTGCATTACATTGATGATTGTGTATCATATACATGCTTTTGTCAATCAGTTACACAAATTACAGATTGAAGTGTTATATTTACAACAAATAATTGCACCTGAATATTGATAAACCTATATATCTTACTTTAGATCGCTAAACGGTAAAGTGTTGAAGATGTCCTACGCTTCCGTGATGACAATTCAAGAGACAGAGGATGTGATGTCTGCAGGTGATGATGTTGGATAAAGACTGGATCCCTAGTGCAGACTATGAAGAGAACTCTGGTACCAGTAATAGCAATTGAGTAGATGTGCTGACGCTCACTCACACATCACAGTTATAGCTTTCATCTAACTATATTTCTTCAATAAGTACACTCACCTGCACACAGCTGCAGAAAAATCTAAGTTCATGTCATAATGTGTAAAGATACAACAGTTTGCAAAAGAAAATGGTTCAAACACTAGGTCATACTCTAACGATCATGTGGAGAATTTATGATGTGACATGTTGACCCATAATTACTGGGTTTAGCAGAAATATGGAAAGCGAATATGTTTGAAAGAAGGCATCCTTATTAGGCCTGACTTACATGAAATATTTTTTTCCTCATTAGTAGAGCAGAGAGCTTCGTGTAGCACGACATTTATCCCAGATTAAATATCCCATGTAGAATTTGTTGAAATGTTTATGCAACGCAGAGAAAAATAGTGAAGGACAATTAATGCTTTTTTTTTAACAACTGCACTTGAACACACACAACATAAATTAATATTTTGAGATCTCTTCAATGATATCAAAGCACACAAAATAAACAGGGGAATTCTTTGTTATGTCGAATGTGATCTAGGTGCCTTTCAAAGCTAGATTGTTGAAATATCACAACAGGTGGAGTTGTGATATAGTGTCTTAAATATACTGTATGAATAGCCTATAGTCAGAAGTGAAGTATGTGTTCTCTTATTTCAGCCTCCATTCCACCTTGTCACCACTTTCCCTCATTTCCCCCTCTCTGCCCTTACTGGGTCATCTCCATCTCTCCATTGACTCTCATCTTTCAGTCAAACCATCCCCCTAAAATCAACTCAAAGTAACGTTTCACCTCCAAATTCCTTCCAGAGACATCCGTTACCTCTCTGCAGCCTTCAGAGACTAAAGCCATTCATATTTGATTCACATTTGAGCAGAAATGGCAGTAATGTCTCCCATAATAATGACAAGTGTAATCAGGCGGGCTTTTGATGGGCTAACGGTTGGACGCACAATCCACTACTGTGTCAAGAGTAATATTACATTTGGCAGCTGTGTCATATTTTTCTAAAAGGCTTTTCTTTGATTTTTCAGACAAAAAGCTCTTTAGATTCCACCGACATTTAAATAAAATTTCCTTTGTTTCCATATGTTTTTGTTAGAGGAGTTTTCCTTTAAATAGGGTTTTCCAATATTCTTACATAGTATTTTCATGTATTTTCATCTGTTGGCAATTGATTTAAATATATTCATTTGAATACATCTCACAATGAAGGATTATATATATATTAATGAATATGAATATGTTTGAATAATGTTCACATTCAAATGTTTTGTTTTTTATTCCCAGATGTTGAGAATAACTTTATTTTGCGTTGTTGTTCCAGGTTGTTAATTAATTGTCATCTCCAACGTAGCCTGAATAAATTAGTAATGTAATGTGGGAAAAAAATGTACTCTTGACTTCCTGTACGTAACTCTACTTTACAGAATTATAATCCAAGAATATAACTCAGAATACGAAAAAATTATGTCAGCTCATAGTTTAGTGACCATAGCCAATGGATGTATAAAACACTTGAAACATTGAAAACAACACGTGGCTGAAACAGCCTGACATGCTGACTTCATAAAAAGACATCTGCATTAATTCCCTCCGTTTATTCTATTTTTTACCATTGCTTGAGTTTGGCTATTTTTTTACTCTCAGACATTTCGTGGGTCTAACTTACTCTCAACCTCGCCAAGCTGTGAGTGTTGACTTTAACAAAATACACCTGTGTGTTATTAACAGAAACATTCCTACAGGTGAAAAGGTTCTACGATGACTGGGGGATGGGTGGCGGTGGCACTGAAATGGCTTTAATGTGTCATGTAATCGTGACAAGTGTGAGATCAAGCGGGTTTTGATGGGCGAACTGTTGAAGTGCTCTCCCCTCACATGTCAGGAGGGATATCGCATTTGGCAGCCTTGTCACGTTTTTCGTAAAAGCTTTTCTGTGATTTGCTGACAATAAAAGGCGCTATTGAGATTCTCACCACATTTGTTCCCATTACCTTTTCTCTCCTCTGTTAGGGAAAAGGAGCCTCCGCAGCCATAAGCCAAGCAAATCTTCAGGCACAAAGCTGCATTAATCTGGGATATGGATCAATGGTAAATCAATGAAAATCCTGTCATTAGCTTCACTTTTTTCCTGTGCAGGCGTCATCTTCCTCGGTCTCCTTCAGCTGCGAGCCAATCATTTCCAGCAGGCTGACTAATACCGCACTCAAAACTCTGAAATGTGCTTTATTCTTTTACGTATCGTTTCTCCTTGAGGTTTTTGGCATCATGTCCTGTTTGTGAGGATTGAGTTTCCAGTTGCACACTGCTGCTCGGCCCAGGACCTGCCTAATCAGGCCAGACACCACACCAGAGGCCTCTTATGCTACCCCTAACTAATTCCAACCTCACTTATGCTACCCCTAACTAATTCCAACCTAACCAACAACTTCTACTGCTCCTCTACTGGGCTGACAGGGGCCAGAGTGTGGCTCCAATCAAACCATACTGACGGCAAATAGTTTCCAGAGCTGTGCCAAGCCTATTATTTCACATCCAGAACCTGCACAGGCTCAGGTGAAATTGGTCAAGCTGGAAAAGGACGAGGGTCAACTTGGGGTTAACATGTATTACCACGCATTCAAAAGTCTACACACATGCAAACGTTATCACAATTCTGACAGCAAAAGTGCAGTCCTATTTTTCATACACTTAAATTTTATCTTATACAGTAAAATCAAGTTTAGACATGTGCCCAAAAGGAAGTGAGGATTCTTGACGTTGGGTCTGAAAACAAACTTTCAGGAGGGATCACATTAATTCTAAGTAGAATTATAAAGCTGGCCGTCCTCCCTCAAAGTGAAGCCACATTATTTCGATAATAATGCAGGAAAGTCCACACTGTAAGGGAAATATTACATCGGTTTTTGTGATTATTTCAAGGCAGGAAAGGAAATTGCTGTTGCCCCAAGAATGATGAATTCCACCCAGTTAGGATGTCATACAGCACTTTGTGATCTGATGCTGTCAGATTGCCACAGCTCATCACTGGGTACATAAAAGGCTCACCTTTGAAATGCAAGCTACTGAACTTGATTCTAAAGACAGCAGCCAGGTGTGATATGATTAACTACCCAAAATTTGCTTTCCCATCTCTGAAATGTCAAGGTTGCCTTCCCTCTACAGGCGTTGCCAAAACACACAGATTAACTGCATTCCCCTAAAGCAACAGCCAAATTGACCCAACTTTGTCTTTTTCCCTAAATCATTATCTTCAAATCTGCTCCCTTGTCAGAGGAGATTGGCATGTTTACTGAAACAGGGGACAAACTAGTTTCTAAACTTTCATGTCAGCCTGTAAATTATTTCCATGACTGACACATGGATCATCACACCTACATTCCTCCCCCCCTCCTCACAGACTTCATTCTCCCTTATACGTAGTTTGTTTTAATTGGAAAAGCGGATACACATATTTCAAGTCGTGCGGCAAGTTGGAGTCTCTGCGGCGGTGGTAGAGGAGGTAATGTGAACCTTTAAAACTCTTTAAGTGAGTCCCTCACTATCTTGGCCTTGGGGCAAGGCAGGACTTGTTTCAGCACACCTAAGCGGAACATCGCCTGAAGCTGCGCTTCGACAGTAATTTGTGAGGGGTCACTGGGGCAGTGTGCGGGTACAAACGGAAGGAGGGCATGAAATTATTCATATTTCTTTATTAGAACAAATTATAAGAGGCTCGGATTTTGGGTGGATTTTTTCTTTGGTCAATGCATTCCTTAATTTTATTTTTTAATCACATAGATGAACAGCTTTCGCACAAAGACACATGCCAGGATCTAAATAGGATTATATAAAGGCCATGTCTGATGAAGTTACCAAACAAAAGATGATTTTCATCAAAAATAAATGGAAAAATCTCTTTCTGAATTGCTCTCTTGTAGTATGTGATTCCCTGTGTGAAAAACTACTAGTATTACCATTCTGAGAAAAGGGGGGTGGCAAAAAAAAAGGAAACGCATCTTGGAACGCACAATTGGGACTTTCCTGCAGCAGGAGACAGGATAAAACAAAAGCTGCCTATGATTGGCTGGAGGAGTCACAAAAAAAAACGAAAAAGCATCCGGCAACATGATAAGAATAAATCACTGTAGTGTGTGAATGTGTGCTGATTTCTTGTGCCCATCACGGGCCCCCTCCATTGCAATTCAGCTGTGCCCTTTGAGAAGGAAGAATTAATAGCCCCAATGATAACTCTATGAGTGATTAGTGTTGCTAAGAACCAACAAATGTCGAAACACCCTTGATCCTCACAATGCCTCAGTTGTTCCTCTATTGGTCCATTTAGAGATTTAACCCATTTAACCCATATATAAGTCTATTTTGTATGAGTATTTTGCAAAGAATTTTTTTTCCCAAATATGAGTGAAAAGAAGTGAAATTACTGTCTCTGTTGATCTCCTTCCTTGGCTCCCCTTTCCCTGGTTCCCATCTCTGCTCTGTGTCTCCCTCACCTCATCACCTCTCAGTGTCTCACCGCTGTGAAGAAAGGAAGCCATGAGGAGCATCGCAAGCCTGATTTATTTTATGCACCAATCTCCTCTGTGCACCATGCATTTGTGTGCGTGCACATATGGAAGGGGATGAATCACTCAAAGAGGAGAAGAGAGATGAAAGCTATCATTAATAGCACATCATATTTGACATGAGGTCCAGGTGAAGAGGTAGGACAGCTTCGATGAGGTTCACGGCAGACATATTGCATCCATATACAAATATATACACACAGTTATCCCTGGAGTGTGCCCCTCCTTGTCAGCCAAGTGGTGCTATGCTTTGATCTTGACACTGGATCAACCCAATCCCCCATCTCGTTTCTGTCTCTCTTACGCTTTCCCTCTCTCTCTTTCTTTCTCTCTGGCTCTGTCTCCCTCCCTCCAGCCGTCTGGATAGCTGACCCAACAGCCTTGGGGTGTTTAGGCTCTGGAGGGATCCCAATTTCCTCTTCTAATCATGACATCATCCTGCCTCAATAGCTTAAAGATGTGGCCAGGATATTCCTTGCTTCCTTGTTCTGCAGCCTCCCATCAAATTGCACACATTACATTTTGCCAGCCACACCAACAAACTCTATTACACTCTGTTCCCTAAAAAAAAAAAATAAATAGCAGGAGCTAGCGTACACGTGGAAGGAATGCTGCTCGGTTGAAGGTTCAACATCATGGATAGTTGACCTCAGTATGCGAACACATTTAGAGCATTTGTGCATTTTGTTAGTGATGCATATATAAGTTTCAGTGTAGCCCGTATCCAGGTCATGAGGTAATTGAATAGTGCTGTTCATCAGTAGTTTGGCGATAGAGTCACAGCCTCAGACATGATTAAAGTCTAAGGCTGATTAGAGGTGAAGAGTAGCCATGGCCTGCCTGGCCTGTCAATAGCTGTTAACTTCACCTCAAACCAGCTCAAGCAATCACACCAAAAGAGGCTCATCTGGTCGACCAAACTGTGGGTGTTTCTTCTCTTCTCTTCTCTTCTCTTCTCTTCTCTTCTCTTCTCTTCTCTTCTCTTCTCTTCTCTTCTCTTCTCTTCTCTTCTCTTCTCTTCTCTTCTCTTCTCTTCTCTTCTCTTCTCTTCTCTTCTCTTCTTTCTCCTCTGCTGCAGCAGCGTTTCAGCCGTGTTAAGTGAGCAGCTAATAAAAAAAATTCCCAGATTACGATCAAATTTTTAATTTTCTGCCAGGCCGACAGCTGTGCTCACCCATCAAGCACATAATGAAATAATGTGAGTGGAACATTTTGGGCCAAGATCACCATTGTCATCTTGAGGTTCCCTTTAGTCACAGCAATTTTTCAAACTGACAACAAACTGTGCCGTTCTTGAATACATACTGTATTCACAAATGCACTTATCTGTTTATCATTTAAAACTAGTTCATAATAATTATACTAATACACAAGTATTTTGTTTGTTTTAGTCAAGTTTGAGCTGGCTTTATCCCCCTGAACTGGAATGATAGATTTCTGATTTTAGTTAAATGTAGTGGGTAACACTAAATACACCCCTGAATCCTGTTCATGTACCAGTCTACCTCCGCTTGCTTTTCTGTGCCAGTATGAATTAAAAACTCACAGGGACAAGGGATTGAGTGTTGCGGTTTGGGGATTTGGGGTTAAGTTTCATTTCTACATTGAATTAAAGATAAACAGTGGTTGCTGCAAACAGCCAGACTTCATAACCATAGGAATCCATGTGACATACCCCTAAACCTAACCGACCATCCAGTGGAATGGTCCCATCGTTTCTGATAGTTAACATTCCCATCCACCTGTTCCTGCATCAGCTAATGAGAAGGTCTCATGGGCTCAACTTGGGGAAAGATTCATTCACCACTGCTGAGTCTGGAAACATGAGCCCTGAATTCTAAGTCCATAGAGGGAGACTTTCAAACCAAAGTGGACCAACAAGGATCTCAAGCTCTTAAACAGATTTCAAGCGCTGAGGAGGCCCCCAGCATCCACCTCTCACTGGCTCACAGTCATCATATAATAGTTTTGTAGTGATCATAATAATTATGAATGAGTTTTCCTTTTAAATAATATTTTGTTTTATTTGGTCATTTATATTTTATATAACTTTTTTTGTCCTTTTCAAATTTATATGACTGTATATATTTACATAATTTTTATTTAGCTGTGGAAAGGCTGTCATTTATAAACCTTGACACCAAATTTAAAATGAAAACAATCTCACACACTGATGTTTGCCTAGAAGATGTGACGACCAATCAAATTAATCACATTTATCGTCAATGAATCACAATTAATTACATATATACAAGTCATTAGTTAGCATCAGCATAGTTGCTTGAGGTGCTTGCTGGTCTTCCATCTCTCCCATGTTTAAGAAGTCCCACTTTCTTTTTTTTTATATTCATTGCTAAAGCATCAACAAACCTGTTATCAAAGACGATCCTCCTGACTTGTTGTGAAGGACAGCTCACCTCTGAAATATGTGCACTCAACTTTGCTTTTATTTAAACTTCCATCTGGAAGCTTTTTAAAGTGAACCTTGCTGTTCAACACACCAGGGGATGTTTCCTCACCCTTTACGTTATATGCATTTAATGGTCCTTTGTGAAAATCTCTACTGGAATTAAATGAGGAAATTTCAGTAAAACTGTTAATTTATTTAATTTGTGTCAAGTGAAAACTTCACACATTAGGTTTCGCCGATTAATCAGGAATCACTAACGGGTTTTAAATGGACACCTTCCGGTTTCCACAGGGAATGATCAGACAACTACATGAAAAAGTGTAGACAGATGCCATGAGAATCCACAGAAAGTTAACACCGTAACCTTTACTGTAGTAGACTGGATCGCGTACAGCCAAGGCATGTTTAATATTAAGGGATAAGACGATTGGAATAAGCTGCTTGAACTTGGCAGTGCTAACTTTTATGGTGGTAGAGAGACGGTTGAAGTAAAACTCACACAGCCGTTTTTCATTCTTCCAAACTTTTTAATCTTTCATTCAAAATTGCGTTGGTGGAAATTATGCATTTCTCACCGTGGTGATAAAGAAATACCTCCTGATTTATTAGAAAAACATAGCAACACTGATCTGGCAAATAAAGTCATCTGACATTTATAAAAGAGACATTATACTGTCTGTTTTCTGAAAGCCTTTCAGTCCGGCAAAACAACATACCTTGAGTTTGATTACCGGTTAGCACGTGTACTCATGCACTTACGAGCATATCTCTCCTTTTATTTGCAAAATGAGAAAGGTGGGAGAGTCAGGGAATTGGATTCCTCCGACCCTGCTGTTCCTAGTCAGTGCTGCTGTAGACAGCTGGGCGCCCACTACAGTTAAGATCAGAGGCCTTGATAACCTGGGCTCTGATTTATGGAGAGCAAGCGGCCTCTGCAATCACCTAATGAGGTAGAGAACGCAGAGTGTTTACATGTTTATTAGATAGCTAAAACCAGCTGGGGACACTTTTTCCCTCCACCCCTGTTTCTCCCTCTTTCTCTGTCTCAGCATTCAAAGATCAAGTCGCCACCAATTTCCTCTGGAAGACATAACTATGAAATGAAATTATGAAGCCTGCCTACCTGGCTATCTTTCTGTCTGTATAATCACGCTACATTAAGTTTTGCACATCATTCTTGTCCTAAAATAAATCATCAGCATCATAGCCGGAGAACATCTGCGCCCCATTTCTGATCCTTACTTAATTCTGACATAAAATCCTGATCCAAAAAGAGGAGAAGAGTCAGCAGAAGCCAATATTAAGGGGAAAACAAACACGCCTTTTTATACTGTAGCCAGTAATTAGTGGCTGGTTAATAGAGATACGGTCACGGGCATGTAACAATGAGTGTTTGCCTTCTTCGTAATCAGTCTGGCACAGGCATTTTACGATCCCCAGCAGACCCTATTGTCTGCTTCCACATGCAAAACTGCAACACATACTTTGCACACTCTCATTACAGGAGGTCATAGAAAGTGTCCCCAGTAGGGGCTCTAAAATCTCAGGGCCTTTTCCCAGCTAACGGCGACTGAGGCTTACACTATGTTGCAGCACCTTGGCCTCAAAAGCTGCAGCTTCAACCTATCGCCTTGCCCGCCTGTATTGGTAATTCAGTTTCTGTGTTTGTGTTTGCCTGCACGATTGCGTGCATCCATTTATAGACACTTTTCGTAACTGGAAATTAGATCTCACAATCCCTGTTGCTGACTATTCTCTTAAAACTAAAAGCAGGAACAAATGGTTGTAAAGGCCTATCCTTGTTTTATGCAAGTAGTTTATGTGAATGTGCATACAAATGGTATCATTTCCAACAATGTTACAGAGGTACAAAGTTACAGCTCTCAGTGATAGATGGTAAAATAAGACGCAAGCACAAGATCATGCTATTTCTCCCTCAACATCTCTGGAATCCTACAGCACATGGAAAAATCTGCTGTCCAACAAAAAAAAGAAAAGAAATAATGCACAACAGACTGATTTCTCTTGTACTCTCTCGCCCTCTCTTTCTCCTTTTGGCCTTGTAAAACCTTAGCAATCAAATATGCGTTCCATCTCATCGGGGTTTGTTTTTGTTAGTACGTCTAAGAGCTTGTCATTCAATGACACAGAATCTGCGCCGCCACTTGGTTCTTGTTACGTGACCTGTGAGCACAGCAGACCGTGTCAGAATGGCTGCTGGATCCAGAGAAAGTTTTGCGTGGCTCCTGATGCTTCTTGAAGAATGGGTGACCTGTGCGATTACAGTGTCAAGCTCTTCTGACATTTCTCTGCTTAGCCTTTTGTCATTCTGGTACTTGTTATCGACTTCCTCTCTTCATTTGTTCAGTTGCCTGCCTGTTCTGACATTTATAAATCCAGGGAACATACTGCAACTGTTGGCTGAGAATTAAGTTCAGCTCCCCTGCTTAAAGCCTGACCCTCTGCTTAGTTTCTCCTGACATGTGTTTTACCTGTGTGGAAAATACCCACGCAAAGATGCAAAAACATAAATCTTACTAAAGTCCTTGCACAAGGAGGCACAGACTTTGGTAGAGATGGATTTGAATTATGAACCTTCAACTAACTCCTTGGCAGAACAGCTAGATTCCCTTAGGGATAAATCAATCCATGCTTTAAACAGCAGCAGATTTACACACCTACTGGTTTTACACAGCTACAGTTACATAGTGGAGGAGCTTAATCATCAAAGTCTGTTGTCTCAGGTTCTGTAGTCCTTCTTCTCTTTTTGTCCTCAGATGCCGACTGAACGGCGCTCCCAACCCCAACAAATCACTCATTTTTATACAATTACCTCCCGCTCCCTTTCCTGCGCATGGCTGGGCACAAGTGTCGCTCGTCTGTCTGCCATTGTGTGCTAATTTTAGGCCCATTATTTGTTCTAACAAATGTGCAATGGGCAGAGTCACTTTCACATTAATAGTTTGCACCCAGAGGGGAAGTCTTCCCCCTCATCATGGATCAAAGGTCTCCTCTATTGTATCTGACTTCCTGTTTCCCTTTATAGCCACTGTGTGTTGTGTTTTCTCACTCTCTCAACCCAGACCAAACTACACAGAGCTTCAAATTGGACACTGCTGTGAATGACAAGCATGAGGAGATGCCCTTCGACCCGCCCAATGATTGCAGGAGAGCCGTCAGGTGATTTGTGGTGGAGGAGAAGAGGGAAGACACATAGAGTGAAATCTCGTGCCGCCAATATGGTATGTCCGCAGAGAAATCTGGATTCCATTGTTGTGCTGTCAGTAGAGGTGTCCAAATTTGATAAAATATCTCATCTTAACTCTTGAGCTCAACTCCCACAGATGGTGCAGCAGCTGAGATTACCATGACCTCGGTCTCCAAAAATAAACTTTTTCTGAGTTGATCAGGCAACTTTGCCCTTTTGACAGAATGTAAAGTGAAAGCCAACTACACTTTATTTTCACGCCAAAGGTTTCTTACAGATCACACCAAGTGAGTGTCTACTTTGGACTGCAGCTTCTCTATGTTACAGGAAACTGTGCAGTAGCAGGGCTATAACAAATCTCAATCCACCTTTGTACAGTGAGCAGCTGATCCAGGGACAGATAGTGTATTATAAATGAAAACACCCCAAACAAATTCTTAACTCACGTTTTACGAAGTGCAACATAAATAGTTACAATACAGAGTGTTCCGACACGGGCTTCCATATCATTTATATTGAGCTTTAATTTTACGTGCATCATATTTTTTTGCTTAAGCTATCGTATGAAAAATACGTCACTTCTTTGCTGTATTGACAGGATTCTGTGGTTAGGCCTTTTTCCTTCAAAAGGTATTTAATATGTGCTCACTCTGTGAAAACATGTCACACACACACACACGCGCGCCCACACACACACACACACACACACACACACACACACACACACACACACACACACACTCATCTGCGGCAATAGAAGTTAACAGATGTGTTATTTTGTGATCAACAAATATCAGACTGGGAGCTGGACTGAGAAGCCGTGGCTTGCTGAGGAGCCTAGCGATCTTGTAATCAGGGCCACACAGAAGGTGAAAGGGATTGCTCATTGCTGAAGAGGTGACCTCTTCAGCGATTCGGGGTCGAGTGATGCTGCTGTTGCTGTAGCAACAGGAGCCCGTCATCCTCTGTAGGGTGACGTGTCCATGTTAATGCAAAGTGTCCCCTGTGGGATATGAAAGAGACTGAGCCCTTCAGATTTACAGAATGAGCAGTTTCATCACGACGCTTCAGGTCAAACATTCTCTTCCCAGCAGTCAAGGCTGATGATTTCACAGAAACTGCGTGGAGAACCACAGCCAATTCACAGCTATTAGGTTTTATGACTATATTTATTATTATTATATTACTGACAGAAAAAAATATTAATTTATATTATTAAAGATTGAAACAGAATATGAAACAGTTCGCATCCCCCATTGATTGCTACCGATACTATTATGGACATCTTCTTTAAAAATATTTTATCCTGTTGTGTCTGCCACAATACATGAAAGTCGCAAAAGTAACTCGCTAAGATACATTACTGTAAAACAATCATGAAACTATTCTAACCACTAAAACAAGAGAACTACTTTTTTTAATAGTAGCCTCATGCCGATTACACAAATGGCAAAATGTTTTTGAAAAGAAATTAGTGCTTATTCTACAATTATAGGTGTAATATGACCAGTGCAATCATTCTTTGACAGATTTTAGTGTTTTGTGATTCTGAATGCATTTTGGATGAAGGAAATCATCAGTCATTGTAAAGCCCATAGTTCTGTTAATTCGCTTTTTCTTATACTTCTTCTATGTTCTTTTGCTTCTTTTTACGTTATGTGTATTTATGTAATTATGTAACATCTTTTTGTCTGTGTCAGCTATTGTTTTGTGTATTTATGTATTTATTGTGAGCAGATGATATACTGAATCTCCTTCAGGATTAATAAAGTATCTATCTATCTATCTATCTATCTATCTATCTATCTATCTATCTATCTATCTATCTATCTATCTATCTATCTATCTATCTATCTATCTATCTATCTATCTATCTATCTATCTATCTATCTATCTATCTATCTATCTATCTATCTAAAGTTACTAAGATAACTACTGTATAAATAAAAAGAGAAATTTTGACATATGAATAACTTTTTTAACTGAGAGGTCACATAGGAAACCACACTTTATGAATGGCTATTGTGGTTTTCTTCCATGTTGGACACAGCCTGCTTCCTCAGCCTCGGTTCAGGGGTTCGAAGGACAACAGAAAAACTGACTTTATCTTGGTTCGTAAAGTTCAGGGGTCTGGCAGACGGACGGACACACACAGATGGGAAAGAATATCTCTGAGCATCAGTATGTCATGGAGTCAGGAGTTATCTCACGGGGCATGTTTAGAGAGTACAGAGCGGGGTTGAGGGGCACCGGGGATATGTGCTTAGTGGAATGGAGCAGACTGGGGGGGGGGCAGGTCACTGTGTCCTCAGGCAGGTGGGGGTGGGCTCAGGAGTTAATTGGTGGTTTGGGGTTTGATGCTGAATGGTGATGACAAGTCTGTGTTGCCAGACCCAGCGAGCCCCTGCTGCATATTCACAGTGTCGCAGGGCATTGTGGCAACTGTCACGGCTCAGAGACGTAGAAATAGAGGAAGGATGAGTTTTCTTCATTCTTTTAATTTTTTTTTTTTTCATGCTGGCATTTATATTTTTGAGTAGGAACGGGGAAAGCTATGACTCTATCAGTCACAGCTTCTAAGTGGGAGAGGGGGGAAACTGGGGCCAGAATGAGGCTCCATGCAACACATGACACTGGGGTGACTCAGTGAAGCCCTGGTCCTAATTGTGGCCCAAGGAAACCATAGTAACCAGGGTGTATGTCACTCCAGGCTCCAGGAAGGTTACACTGGCCCTCTTAAACCTGTTGTTGCCCGGCGCTCACATAAAAATGACACCTCGTTAATACGTACAGCGAGGGAGTGTGTGAGGCGGGACAAGGTCAGTAACTTTTCTGAACTTTACCCTTTCAACTTGCAGTCACCTTGGTTCTGCTGCCGACTGCCTGTTTAGTTGTTCGCTAACAGTCTGCATGTGAAACAAGCAGCTCAGGGGGGCTGTTTGGGGGTGGGATGGTGGGGGGGCATGTTGCTCCTGGTGTACATCCTACTTCTTTTAAAATTGGCACAATTTCTTCTGTGCTATTGCTCTTGTCTGCTTCTTCTTTCAGTGGTGTTTTAATCCAGACAGGTTTCCCTTGAACAGAAACAAGCCTTCCCTGTGTTCCCAAACTCATTCCGGAGACTGACGCAGGTTCGGATATGAAAAAGGCAGCTGATGCAACATTAAGTTGCATAGCTTAGGTAGTAATATCTACTGTAGTAGATAGGAATCTCCTGTTAGGGATCTAGGATGCTGAGAACAAGATGGAATTTCATGTCATTTGGATCTGGCAATGGTTGATAATAAAGAAAATCAATGTACTTGCATCAAGGGCTTCCATTGTTTTTTTTTAAGACCATGGGTGATCTTTGGACATTTTCTATAAGCATATTTCTAGCACTGGTAAACTCTTTGAACAAAGTTCTAGTTCTTCAAGTGTTCAAGAATGATGTTCCTTCTGTTGAATAAGCTATTATTTGCACATCATGACATACATGTACAATTAACAAGGGGAAGCCATGGGAGAAGTTTGATGTTTCTGTAGTGATCTGACAAGGAGAAGGTGGATAAACCAGAAGTAGAAGTAGTGCAGCAGATCTATGAAGATAATCCTGTTAGTTATTCCTTCATTCACTTTTCATCCCAAGTATTCTACTTCAGGACAATGAATTGGTTTACGTATTCAAAAATTAATTGGGCCGTAGGCAAGAAATCATGCTGGATTGAACCAGAGTGCCAACACATGAAATGACTTTCACCTTGTACACACAGTCAAAACCCTTTTGCAGTATCCCCAGGAATGACAAAGGTACTGGATTATTACACATTATTACTCACAATGTACACTCAGCGTAAATAGTCTGTACCAATGCAAGGGATAGCATGTCCTTTCAGCAATACAGAAAATAAGTATCGAGGTCAAAGTAATTATATAAAGGTTTTCTGCACATTGATATCATCGTGGAAAATTTATCATCCATCAATCTTTTTTTATTTGTGCATCCTTTTGTAGTCAGTCAAATAATAATTGAGCAAGAGGAAAATCTAATTTGGAAATATCATTGTCTACAATAACAAGCAAATATATACACAATATTTTTCCTGGACATGATAACCTACCTACCTGTTTCTTGTCCTCACTTTCCCTTATTCAGGCTTGTCCCTGCTGGTCTGGCATGTTTGAAGGTTCTCTAGAGACATCATCACAAAAGAGCAAAACAGCAAATGGCACAGAAGGAGGAGTCCCTCCACTGGAGAATGCAGCAAAATTAAACCCATGGGCACAAGGAGTACAAGCAATTCATTTCTAAAAGTGGTCACAAGGAGAAAAGACATTCAATTACATGCGAGGTTTGTGATTGCACATTGAACATTCTGTAAAAAAAAATTTATTGGAGAACAGTGAATTGGTTTAGGTGGGCTCCCCTGGCAACACAGGAAGGGAGAAGGAGCATTTACATGGTAATGGTGGTCGAGTTCATAGGGTCTCTGTCATGAAAAACACAAAAATAAACAAACAGTGGTGTGGTTCATTTATTTAGCTGAAGTGATTCCAGATAAAAACATCTTGGCTATTTTTTTTAAATCAGTTGAACTCTTGCATCTGCGTCTTGATGATGCAAAAATGAGGAGGCATTATTTGAGCTACACAGAAATCCTAACATGTACCTGTGAACTATGTGCATGTCATAATAGGTACAGTCATGCTTACAGTACACACACAAACGTGTAGCGAGTACACTTGCATGATCTGGCACATACACAAATCAAGATAAAACATAATGTGTACACTTTGCGCTCAGTGGCAGAGGCTAGTGTTGCTTTAAGCAGTGAGGCCTCTGATGGAGGCCGTTGAAGTTTAGAATGTGTTGTCATAAACAATTTGGGACGGAAACCATGTCTTATAAAAAGCGTGTTGTTTTATTTAGAAAGTAGACAGAAAAGAAAGTGGAAGTTTAAAGTGATGAAGAGGGTTGTGAATCTTCTCAAAGCCTAAGCAAATGAGAAACTTCCCAGACACTCACACGCAAGGTCACCTTCACCATTAACAGCAGGAACCAATAGTGGGTGGATTCAATAGGTAAATTTGAAATAGAGTGTAATTGCTGCTTTGTTTGTGTTCACCTTTAATCCATCCTGGAAATCTACATCTGTGAGGACACACAGCCAGGAGGTCAAGGTGATTGACTGGGGTGACCAAAGAGTGAATTGTAAATTAATTTCAGAGTGCAATAGGTGTTCGATTATGAGCCATTGAAAATGAATTATTACATTTCAGTGTTGGCCCTCCATGGGAAATGTTTTTTAAAATATGCTAATTCACTGGGTATGGACTGGAGGGCTGGTTTTGGAGAACGATCTATTTAGTTTGGGTGTTTTGAGTTGAACTGATTGTCCTCCTCATACCGCAGCGTACTAAATGAAGTCAATCTATCCTACAGGTGAGAATCAGTAAAAGATGCTGCAAAGAGCTTCGGTGTTCTACAGAGGATGTAGGAGTGCGGTGTGTGTCATCCATCATTCAACCCTCACCTCCAGCCCTCTTTAAGCTCTCTCCAAACTCTTTAGCTACTATTTATATAAAACTCATGGTCAGGATGAACACACAAACACCTTAGCTCAAAATGATATCGATTCACCGGGAAACTCAAGAGAACGTCTGGTAGGGATGATGCTGAGGTATAAAACCAAAGAAATACAAATATAGAAATAACAAGACCCAGGTGAAGACAGTCAGGGTTGGATAAAAGGAAGCAATGTGCAAAACCTTTCAAAATAAAAACATGACCTAACTAGCAGGATGGGGTGAGTCAGCTGCGTTGTGCTGTGTGGTTGTTCTGATTTTCTCATTTGGAAGTGAATGGGTTTGCATCAGAGCCACATTTCAGACCACTGTGTTTTGAACAGATGCTAAAGTGTACATTCTACGCCTGGATGACACGCTGAGGTATGTAACATAACTGTTGGATTTAATACCCTGTGAATGAGCCCTGGCTGCCCGGCCACAAGCAGCCCACTGATACTCAGACGACGATGTTTGTGGTCGGCGACACTTTTCCCTCATTGGTTTTAATAGGCTGCTCAAGCAGGATGTGGAGAGGCCAGTTCCAGTGTTTCACCCAGATTGGGGTATCATTTAGTTAACATCAGGGAAGTACTTTTTTTCACTGTTAGCTTTTTGCTAAACTAAGCTAAGGCAACCAACCAGGCTATGGAGATGGGATGATCTTGTCATCTACATACAGTAACTCCCCACAGAAAGTTAAATTCTCAACACGGTGAATTATGCTTTTAAGGCTCTGAAACTGATACATTTTTGAAAACATCTGCAGATCCAATCAGTTCAATATTCAACTTTTTTTTTTCCTGATCGTAAACAAATGCCAAAAAATGAAAATGAAAAATAAAACCAAGGAGAGAAATCCTTAGAAAAGCTTAGAAGTTTGTAAATTCAGGATGGTTTTTTTTTTTAATCTCATTGTTTTTCTACTTCTGTAGTTCATATCTCTTTAGCATGTCTAAGATTTTCCATTTGGCTGTCACTTTAGATCTACTTCCTATTCCCTAAGAACTCATCTACTTCTCTTGGCAGCTAATGGAAAAGTGTGGGGGTCTGACACAAAGATAGACACTGTCAGCATGGTGGAATACCTCCCTATGATGGCTTTCAATATCTCAGGTATAAAGAAGGAGGTTGGGCTGCTGAAAAAATAAATTAGGTCTCTAATGTCTCCGCTGAAGACATTTAGGTCACAGCATATCAAACTTATTGAATTCTTTGACTACACAAATAATTGCATTTGGGAGTCAAATGACAGCCAGCTCATGATGGTTTAACTCATTTATGTCAGTGTTTGGTCAAAGGGACATCAGAGATGAAGCTGTATGAATGATAAACTTCTTCATAATAGAGCGACAACAACACAGACGAGTGATGAAATGCGTTGGTGGTGCCGAAAACCATCGGCAAGATGGAGGAACTTCACTGTAACTTGGTGCACATTTTAATGGAGCATATACTCATTCAATTGCAACCAGCTGCTGAGCTCCATTTGCTGCTGAGGGGGGAGAGAAGATAAATCAGAAGTCAGACGTCAATACGCCATTGGCCAAATCTCTCAACCTGATGAAACACAAGAATAATCTGATTTAGAGACGCTTTTTGGGAATGGAAGTTCTTGGGGAGTGTTAGTGTTTGATGATGTTGTGCACAGAAAGGACAGAACAAGGATCACTTTTACAGACTGACTGACTGACTGACTGACTGACTGACTGACTGACTGACTGTCCAAAACAATTGTGTTTTCAATGTGTTGTGAAGTTCTTGGGCTGGGGAGGGTTGCAGGTACTTCTCCCCTGACGTGATCCCAGCAGCTTTGTTCATGAACACAGAGGAGAAGTGTTCTTTGTGGAGGACTAAGTATATGTTTGTTGATTTGTGGGTCAGATAACAGTCGAGCAATTGAGAGGTTTACCAATGAATTAGTCTCGGCAATTTTTGTCATATAATTTTTTTTTGTGTGCTTCTGTGTTCTGTCTTCTTTTCAATCCATTGTAGGAATAGCTACACAGCTCAAGTGTGTCTTGTGTGTGTCTGTAAGCATATAGGAACAGCAATTTAGATGGTGAAAACCTGTTACTTCTGTTGCGTGTCACTGGTGTTTTCCTTACAATCACAGCTAACACGTGCAGAAAAGCCCGGAAACATGCATTTTTTTCTGACAACTTGAATATGTGACACATCATTTGTAGTTTACATTTGCGCACCTTGCCTTTGCATTCTGATTGCTCTCTTGCCATCTCTTGCTCAGCAGCTGACTCCCTGCATTTTTACAATGACATGCATTTATCTGTAAAAACGTGAAAGTGGTATGTAATCGTTTCAAACGTGACTCATCTTCACAACCAAGCATGTTTGGACAGGAAAGTTTGCTACAACACTCAACAGTCAAACTTTTAAAGCAACCAATAAACTTCTGCTCATAAGCAGTAAAATAAATGAGCTCTCACGGACACAGACCCCTGTGCTGTATTTAAATTTATATTAAATATTAAATGTTCTGTTGTGGTGCGTCACCTTACTTTGTGGTCATCTGGGAGATCTTTACTCCTCTTGACGTTCAATGTTCAGTGGAATGGTTTGCATTTCCACATTTTTACTAGCAGAAAACAGACTCGGTCAAAGTCATTGTAAACTCAATAAATGCCAAAAAATAAAAAGATTCAACACATTAAAATATTGTAATAAAAATAAAGCCTTGTTGACGATGCAGATTAGACTACTGCATTAATCAGACTTTTAAGTGGATGCAAACATTAAACCATCAGTTGTCTTTTTTGGTAAACTGCTGTCCTTTACTTAGTCAAATATTAAATTAAATAATTGAACCCAGGCTTTTTCTGGACAATTCTGTTGGCTTATATTGTATATGTTATAGGGTAATTCTGAATTGCGTTACGGAGCACTTACAAGTTCAATTTTGTGTCCTGAATATCTCATCATGGCTGCAGAATTTGTTCTAACCTGAAAAATAAGCAATTTATTAGTATATTATTAGTATAAATTATGAGTATATGTTGTTCGTTCATAGTTTTGTTTTTTGTATTCCTATTGTTCTATTTAATAAATTAACCTCTCTCAACGCCACAACGCAGACGCATCGTTCACGCAGCGTCACCGTCAAGTTTCATCATCGGCTCGGCCGTGCGTTTGATCCACACCTCTCATCTGTTAGTGGGAGTGATGTCGTGACAGAGTGCGGGGTGGGGGTGGGGGGTACAGAAAAGTTTGTCAGTCAGTTTGCTGGATTTTATGAATTTTTATATACAGTATACATTTTTTTATTCTGACTTTTGGAGCAACATTTTTCGCGCGCTTGCGCGCGAGCATTGTGCGTCTCTGGCTGTCTGTGTGTGTGTGTGTGTGTGTGTGTGTGTGTGTGTGTGTGTGTGTGTGTGTGTGTGTGTGTGTGTGTGTGTGTGTGTGTGTGTGTGTGTGTGTGAGAGAGAGAGAGAGAGAGAGAGAGAGAGTGAGAGAGAGTGAGGGTGTATGCGTGTGTGAGGGGGAGTTGTGGAAAGATGGGGGAATGGGAGTGGGTGTGGGGTGGGGGGTACAGTAGTGGGGGGTACAGGTAGTCAGTAATCACACACACCAGTGTATTTCCATGGAGCAGAGACAGAGAGGCCTGAATCCGGTAAAGTAAGCATTTGAACTATTTAAAAATTGCGGCCCGTGTGTTTTCGTATTTCAGCTTTAAAGTTAGAGTTGACTTTTTTCAAAACGTGAGTGACTAACGCGCAGGCGTGACCCGTTGCATGCAGGAGACAGCAAACAGACCCCTATTCCCCCCTCCCCCCATAAAATCTAATTTACTCTGAAAAGCGACAATTTCTCTCTTAAATATTTTAGAATTTATTTTGAAAATCAATCTTGAGTGTGAATGAGAAGACAGAGTTAGATTTATTTTAGATTGGTTACGAAAGAAATCCAAAAGTATGACTTTCTAAAACGTCCCCTTAGTTTTCTAATTAGACCTATTTTATTTAACAACAAAAAAAGTGCATGTAGAAGACGTTTCGAGCTGAATATGAAAATATCAGCATCCTTTAAAATTAGATAAAATTATCAGAAGACATTAAAAGACTTTTGTCATAAGTGTCGATATTTATATACTATTACTGATACCACTACAACTATTACTAGTACTAATAAGAATAATAAGAGTAATTGTATATAATAATTGTATTATTATAAATAATGGTACAGATGTTATTTCTTGTCATTTATTTATTTATTATTATTAATATGCAGGTACAGTATTCAGTTTTCAGTGTGTGTTCTATACAGTTCCCTAGCGCCATACAGCGGCAGGAGAGCTTTTCCCACTCGGTTTCTTTGCGGTCTCTCTCTGGCCACGCGTGATTTATGCGCCCCGTGTCTGACGCCTTGTGAGGCGCTTTTTGTCCTAATTAAAAAGTGCGATTTTTTTAATTCCTTATTACAACGAACTGACATTTGTAAAATATGATTCCAGCCACTTTTTACTCATTAACATTTTTTTCCTTTAACTGTTAACTAGCCATTAATAAAATACTGGTAACTAAAATATGTTTTATTCTCTGACAGTAAAGGAAAGGAAAACTAAAATTAAGTTTTCTTTAAGTTTACTTTGATGTCGAGATTCAAAATCGTTTCAGCAAGAAATCCGTTTCGGGGAGGGTGGGTGGATGTGAGGTGGGGGGCTAATCGCGTAATTGGGTCTATTTTGTCAAATGGATACAATAACATCCTCCCGCTCCGTTCAAAGAAAACTGTGATGCTTCTTTTTTTTTCTGCCTCTTTTTTTCTTTGTCTAATGACCCCTACAATTTTCCTTCACCCGGATTCATTTACCGGGCGAGGGGAGGAAAAATTACATGGGACCATTTGAGGACGTTTTGTCTTTGAAACAGTTTCTCCATGTCGCTCTTGTGGGGGGGTTAGGGTTAGGGGGGCATTTGAAAACATGTCGGCTTTAATTAGCGCTCCAGACATTACACGGGAGTCCAGGAGATTGTCCCGTTTCGGATTTTGAAAGTAGAACAGCCATAAAAAAAACCTTCAATTTTAAATGTAAAGTAAACGCATTATAACGCACATACACACACACACACACACACACACACACACACACACACACACACACACACACACACACACACACACACACACACACACACACACACACACATATATATATATATATATATATATATATATATATACACACACACATACATACATACACATATATACATATACATATACGTGTGTGTGTGGGTGTGTGTATGTATGTGTATAGATGTATATATATGTACAGTGTATATGTACATATATTTATTCTGTATATCCTTTATTATATATCCTATTATATATTGTATTATATAATATTATATTATATTATATTATATTATATTATATTATATTATATTATATTATATTATATTATATTATATTATATTATATTATATTATGTTATATTGTATTTATTATTTATTTGAACATGAATTTAAAAAAATTTGTTTCACTTGCTAAAGTATTAAAATGTCCCTTCAAATTTTCCACCTCCTGAAAATTGAGTGACGATGTTTAAGAAGCTGCAACCAATACCGTATTGACGCAGTTTAACGTTTATGTAAATAGTGAGACACAATACATTGTGCAGCATAAAAAACAAGATTGTCTGAACAACGACCGTTTGGAAGAGACACCAGATAATTCGTTCTTCATTACTGCGTGTTTGAGGATATTTCCAAGCTTCATTTCTGTTTTATTAAGAAGCTCAATCCACAACAATGTGTTTACGTATTTATTTTTGATATATTGAAATTATTTTTATTAGAACATCTACTTATTAATGTGGTTTTTCAAATAATCACAGATTTTAAAGCAATTCTTTCTAATTGTTTCAAAAACCCTGTGTTAAGGCTTTGCTTCAACAAGGCCTTAAATTAATAAAAATCATCATTTCTTTTTTTTTTAAATTTATTAATTCCAGTTACTGTTCTTGTGAAGGAATATGTTTCCATGTCGTGGCTTTTCAGCCACATTACGCAGTGATTACAGCGGTATCATAGCAGTCATTTACCCAAGTTGCCTATTAATCACTTTCCATTAGTGTCTTTTTGGCTTTCAGAAGGGCTTGCAGGATCCAGGATCCAACCTTCAAAAGCATCAACACTGCAAAAGAAGAAAAAAAGTACATGCAAATATATGTTACTCTACTTTTTTGTTATATGTGTCTCCACTGCACACTTTTTCAATTGGCATTGGAACACAAACATATTGATTTAAAAAATGCTTTCCCATGCAACGCCAGCACTGGGCAGCCTCCCATGGGATCCCAGAGCTTGGTGTTGGGCAGAGGGAAGGAATGGCGAGTATCGAGCCTCGTGTGCAACACTTTAAAAGAGGAGGGTTCTCCATCTTGCTCTGTCAGGGCGCCTGTTGACATGGGGAAACATCTGCTGTGTAGAAATAGAGACTGATGACTCAAATTATACGCAGTCAGATGGTCTGCCAGCGTGTATGGAGAATGTAATGGCATACAATATGGATAGACAGCATCCGTTTGACCCCATGCCCCCTCCAAAAAAAAGTATGGGCTCCAAAGCTCACAGAAAATCCTTTTTCTTCATTCCTGTGTTGTCGTTGAACCAATGTTACACATTGCGGTGATTGTGTGCAAAGATAAGGTGCTATATGTTAACCCTGAGCGGATCCACATGTCAGAGTGCACCTAACATCGCGTGCTCTGTGGGACTACCACAAAAAAAAAAAAAAAAATGCCTATCAGCATGGGGTTGTTTGTTGTCTGTCTCTAATAATCAGCCTTTCTGCCATTTGATCTGGAAGCTGAGATGTCTGACTCAGTCTACTGCATGTTCCTTGTTGTGCTGGTCCACTTGAGTGAAAATTGAATTTTTTTTAAGGGCACATTTCACCTCTTGGTTTACTCTGCAACAGCAGCCCGCTGATGCTTTTATGATTAGGACAACTAAATTAGAACCAGAGGAAGCAAAGCCAGGGAAAGATAGAAAGAGAGAAACCGAGTGAGTGGCAAAACAGTGATCGCCTCTGCCTGCTACCTTTTTTTTTTTTTTTACTGTTCACACACAGAGCCAATAAAGCCTCATTTTAAATAGATCAGTGTCGTCATTGTTATCATGATGATAAACACCACATACAAGGGCACACAGCATGAAGAAGCGCTGGTCCTTGATGGCACGTCAGTTGCTATGAGTTTGAAGGCAGACAGGCTCAACATTGTTCCTTAGAATGTTTCATCTAACGTCTCCACCATAATAGTGTTGATTTACATGCAATTGCCAATCCCCCATTTGAATAACAAAAGGAAGCCCAAAAGCAGAGAAAGATGATGGTGTGTTTATATTCTCGGTTTCAGCCATGTCAGTAAGCTGATTTATCTTACCATAAGAAGCAGATCTAGAAAATATGCAAGGATAGAGAAAGAGAGAGAGCTAATGGATCATTATTATGTGTTCCTCATAGCCCTATCATTCCAATGACCGCAAGCTTTTGCGATTCTGGCTTTGATTTGGAGCCAATTCCCCAATGTGACTTAAGTGAAATATTTGAGCTAAGACACAATTTTCAGGAGATTGTGGAGTAAGTGCCTTTGGCAAAACCTTTTGATCTATATGGCGCTTGACTCACTCCCTCTCAAAAAGCACGGAAAGATAGAGTTTTCTAGCTGTTTTTAATTGGACATTAAAGGATTAAAATCACTATGGGATGTGGGTCAAAAGAAATAATCATCATGTAAGTAGTTTGCAATACTTTTTTTAAATGACGATTTAATGACACCTTATGTTTCATGTGTTTGCTGTCTGGATGTGTTCAGTCTTTTCCAAAAGATGTCCTCTCAGTATAAACACAGTCATCCAGTGCTGCTTTGCAGCAATGCTGTTTGCTGAGGTAAGATTTCATCAAAGAGCACGAGATGAGCTAAATTCTTACGGCACGTAGAATTTTATATTTGTTCTTTCCCTAACAAGGCAAAGAAATCAAACATTTCAAGGCGAAAAAAGCAACCAGGATGTGTCTCAAACTGCCATCTATCTTGACAGCTCATCGACATTTGATTTATTTAGTTCTCACACTGCTGAAGCTGGACATTTGGCACGGCTGGATGTTTCCAGCAAACACTGAAGTTTTAATTATGTTAGGCTGTCTCTCTTTTACATAACTCTATCCCCTATAGCAATGAATCTCTCAGTCAACAGTGTCTTTGCACGCATTTGTATTTACCAGTGTTTCCTCCCTTTAACATTCAGTGCAGGTCATTCATGTCAAATTCAAATATGCAAATCCATAGTTCATCTGTAGACTAACATCTCTCCCTTGTGGGCATGGAAGACATTGCACAAGTGAGGAGAAGAAAAATGCTCTACACCTTCTTTCTGTTGCTCGAGCTCTATCACACCTCCTCTGAGTGTAACGGCTGTTGTGACTTCCTGTGTTTTCACTGTTTTTTCACCACTTCCTAAAACCGAACTTTATGATCATTTACACATCTTCCAGCAGGAATCACTTGTGGTGTATCGCTGGCCCACCACCGACACATCATACATACACAGTAGGAACCATAAACCTCACACAGTGCATTCAGAAGTGTCATTTCACTGTGCCATTTCCCAGTAGGTGAAATATTTAACATTTTGTTGTTGGAATTTATACAACAGTAAAGTTTTGATAAGTGTGGAGTGAAATATTTTGGATTAGAAATGCTGTCACTACACTTCAATCTTTTATTGTGTGGTAATCAACAATGATGACAAGCCATAAAGTTGGACAATGATCCCTTGCTTAACAAAATACGGCAGTTGCCATGTGACAAAAATAGGAACATATAATTACTAATGTGAGAGGCAGTTTGCCATCAGCATAAGTAGCACTAAAATTTTCTTTGACACAGGTGTACCGTTGTTGAGCGTTTTGCAAGTGTATCAAACATGCCTCAGCCAATTATAGCTGCAGGCTGGACCCTCCTCTTGATAATTAGTTTGAATCATTAATGAAATAATGAAACAATGAGTCTGGAGAGGCTGTATTTTACATCCCAGAGGCGTTGATAGGCCTCATAGTCATGCCAAGAAGGAGCTTGAAGTATTCGATGGCTTATTGGTTTTAAGAATCAGCAGAAAGTATCGCGTCGGTGTAAAAATAAATAACATTATGTCTTCTAAAGATGAAAAGTTCACATTAACATGAGCATATTAATATTTAAGTGATGAAAGTGAAAAGAGGAACTTTAAAGAAGATATATAGTACAGATGAATATGTGACAGGCACATGCATCCATGTAAACACAGGTTTTATACCACTGCTTTAGTTGTTGTTTTTCTTATTTAAGAAGGAAATTGTTTTATTATTTTAGTTTGAACATGGGATTTGTTTTGAAGACAGTATTATTAATTACAGTAAAGCTATGTGTGGTTTGTCTTCCATACACTAAGAGTTAATAGAGTTTAAGTCTTCCACCAAACTGATCATCTAGAAAATGCAGTGGAAAGAATGGATCGTTAGTCAGTTTCATTGATCGGTTCCAGTTAATGTACAAAAAAAACTTTCACCATCTGTTTTTTAATATAATCTTTTATTTGATATAAAAATACCTTTAAACCAACTATAAAATAGAACAACACCTTCATCAGAAGAAAGGTTCTTATCTGGAATGACTGAGGTCTAATTTAGAATTGAAACTAACTGGAACATCAAACTTTTATTACATACTGTACTATAAAAAGATTTAGTGAATGCTTCATTTGGATACTTCCTTTATTTGTATTTGTAGGCTGTGGCAGGTGAGAGATAATCTTTCAAAAGTAAAATAAACCAAACAAACAAGAGGAACCTCTTTTTCCAGTAGTGTTCCATAAGCATTGCTGATGGTGTCACAGCAATAAAGACAACAGGATCATTCCCTGAACCAACAACAAAGTTTAAGTTCATCCAATCGTTTAATCTATAATGCAATACAATGTTCATCACAGTGGAGCTGGCTGGACCGGATCACGAGACGGTGACGTGAAGGAGAAGTAAGTTTTAAAGGGAATTAGTCTAAAAAAAAATGATCATGAGGGATATCAGGCCTAGCGGAGGGTAATTAGTTCATATACTGATTACAACACGTAAATAATGAAGTACATGCAGTCGTTGTTGAAACTGAGACACTGAATGAATTATTCTAGTCATCATTCTTGACTGTCTTCTGGTTTTTCATTTCCCTCTCAGCCTGTGTTGCTTGTGGTAAACAGTCATTAAGGAGAAATAATGTCTTTTGAACATTTGTATATGACGTTAATGACCAATATTTTTTCCTCTTGTGCATTATAATATGTGCAAACGAGAGGCACCCCAGGTCTGCTCTGAAGCCTGCAGAGCTTTTATCTTCCTGTTCAAACCAGTTAATGTGTGAAGTGGAACTCTCGTTGGGCTTGAAGGATGTAACACCCCCACGATGAGAGTTGTGCAGGAAAGAGGAAACTGCAAAAACTCTGCATGCTCCTTCAGGGGCCCCCTTCTGATAAAAACTATTTATGCAAATACTGAGACTGCAGATGAAGAGCACTCCCAGACAAAATCAGATGTATTCTAACCGGCTGCCATGCTGAGTTGGCAGATGTTCTGTCACTCCGGCGGGGACCCTTTAAACAAAAGCTGTTAATGGTTCTCTACGCTGAGCGTAAGCTGTGCCAAGAGCTGCATTTCCTTGGAGCCATCTGGAAGATGGCTGAGGATTTACTTGGCTGGGGCTGGCCTTGCACTGGGCCATCAAGAGGCGAGGGCACAAACTGAAACAAATACTGATGGCCTAATAATAGCATCGGATTGCCTCCAACGATCTGAGAACACCAGTATTTGGATATTTCATACCAACTTTTAAATGTAGCTTGATAGCGGTGATGTTAAATTCGAGATGGGGGAGATTAGTACATGTTTAAAGCAATTGATCACTTGATTATTACAATTATCCACATTAAGTGGAACATTTCTTTTTTCAGGAAAGAATTCATTGATGTTTAAAAAAAATACTTTTTAAAGAATCCTCACCAAATGAAACCAGTTGTGTAGATTCACAAGTGTAACGTGTATTTTATGACATGCAAACTGAAAACTTCAAAAGGAGCAATAATATTTGAGTCTAATATAATCCCATAAATAGCAGAGAACACAAGCTATAATGTAATTGCGTGAGAGTCAATTCCTGTAATGATGTTGACCCAAAGATTACACGTTTGAGAAACAGCCATGCATTTTCATCTTTACACAGCGCTACCATGTCATTTACTACTGATGGAAAATATTCCTTTTTGTTCAAAATTTGTGCAATTACTGTTTATCAAATTATCATAAATCTAGAAAGCAGTTGCAAAAAGTTTATTCTGTCGAAAAAAGACAGATCTAGTTGAAGTATCGTGACACATTTAGATGAAGATACAGGCAGCGATGCAAACAATGGGTGTGTCTATTTCAAATAAAAGGATGACATCAGTTTAAACAGAAGTGTGACTCACACTTCCCTCTCTAAAGCAGTTTCTTCACTGTTCTCAAGTCTGAGTGAAACTTCATTTGAAATTTCTTCACTGTGCCAATGCCAGATCTGATGACAAGCCCTTTAAGACCACAACCATGTCAGGACTGGTTTGGTGCTTGTGTCTCATTTAGAAAAGGGCCTTGTTTTTTCACACAGGCTGCCTGCCAGGGAAAGTGATGCCAGATTGAAAACACATCTACGCCGGTGTAAAAACCTGAACCAGTTAGATCAGGGCCTGGTGCCTCTCATTGTGAAACCAAAACAGTTCCTGGTGAACCAACTCTGGATTGGCTCCAACGCCAGCCTGGAACCGGCACGTGGTGGGAAAAAAAAAACGGCTGCAGAGCTTTGAACCCTTCCTGACCCGACCCACCCATCCGAGGTCAGACCCACCACGTTGCTCATGTCCCAGTGTGTGTGTGTATGTGTGTGTTTTTCTTTTGAGTTGAGTTTAATGCTGCCACCATCTACAAAGCAGTGTGAAGCTACAGCCCCCAGCTGGCCCTCCTTGTGACTGGAGCACTCTCACAGGTCATGTGGAGTGACAGAATGGCTGCAGCCCTGATCTTTCACACACTTCAGTTCCATTCAAGCTGTCCTATGAGGCCACCGAGACGAAGGGAAGGTCACTCCTGCAAGGACCTGCATCCATCAGCATGCCCGTCAACGTTGAATCGCACTCAGCATGTTCATCTAAAGCACAAAGTTTATATCTTCACTACACAGGTTTATAGATTTTTCAAATTTGCTTTTATCTCTGGCAGGCCTTATTTCTCTTGTGGTATCTTCTCTGGACTTAAAGAAATCTTTCACATATCTTAAATCCCTTCATTAGTGGTACAATAGATTTTAAGACTTTAATTTGTTCACCTGTCACAAATGCCTTTAATGTGTCACTCTGGATCCCTCATGTTCTCTGGCAGAGGCCTTTCAGTTCATGCAGGGTGAGGACCGTGAAATACGGGTGAGGCTGTGGTTACTGTGGAACAACCTGAACAGGAAATGAGGGAATCATAATTTTTATTTCATCAACGGAAACTTGGAAATTCCTTTTATGATCAAATGTTTTCTTAACCATGTACAGTATACTAGCGTTGCTTATTGAGTATATTGTCATCCACTATGAACATATACTTTAATGCTTTCCTATAATGATTTGCCATCTCTCTTAAATGCTCGTTTTACTGGTGATGTTATTGCTTTATCTCCTTATGGCTCATTCTCCTGTGTGTCTTCTTTGTAATGGTGTTTTTATTTAATTGTCAAACACCTTTTTTGGCAACTTAAAACTTCAATAAAGAATGATTGATCAATAAACTGTGAATAACAATGTTCTGAATATGTTGTAGAATCATGAGAATCTAAAACACATTCCTATGAAATATTGCCATTAAGCTAAAAGACGCCGTTTTTTTTTTACATTGTTTTTCAAGAATCCAGTGAGCTGCGGTTTACTCTAAATACATCCATGTCCTGTTCCTGACAGGGTTTGTCTGAACAACCTTGTCGTCACATGAGCAACACTTTTGTCTGAAGAGCAATGATAAAATGTCATTGAATTGTAATTGTGTTTCTGCTAATGTCAAACCAGATCCTGGCCTCCTTTGTCCAGCCTGCAGGCCATTTGGCCGCAGCAATGCACTCGGAAAGCAAGATAACAGGTGAACAGCCATGGTCTAATAGGCCATCTGTGGAAAACACATCGCAGTCAATTAAGAGTCCACTGCCTCCAGTTGTGATGGTCATTAGCCAACCGCACTAGGACAAGTGACTCTTCAGTGGCTTTTACTCTTCAGCTGCTCCCTCCTCCTGTGCATTCATGGTGTCCTCGAGCTGCCCAGTCCATCAGAAACCCACGTTTGTCTAATTTTCTTCTCCACCGGGCCTCTCCAGGTTTATAGTGAAATACGGTTTTCCACTCAAGGATTCTGTGTGACCCTGACGCTGAAAAAAAAAAAAAAAATTCATTCATTACCTCTTTTCCTCTCTTGTCCTCATATTTTCAGCCTGGCTACATCTCCCAAAAAAGAGCAACGCTCTCACAAAGAGGAAGTCCTTTAAAAACATTACATGCACACAAAACGCTAACTTAAATGTCCATAACATCTGTTTCACCAATGGGGATTATTTTTCTTGCATGCTCTCTCACAAAGCTAGGACTACTTGCACAACTTGCACGGCAACGTTATTGACTAATTGGTGGTGAGTATCATTTTCTCAACTGGTTTCCTGGGTCGTGCAGCAGCTGTGAAAGATCGCACGCCAGGGTTTCTGAAATCAAACATCAGATGCACCGCCGTGACCTGGAGCTTCCAGCAGCCCTCGGTGCTGACATTAATGTCGGTGTGAGCACAAAGTAATGATATGACACTCCTTGTTTGGTGGCTCAGTGCCATTTGTTTAGCCAGTTCAGTTTTTTGTCAGCGTGCAGGTAAGTGCTGGGAAAGCACTCTTAATTACGTGGTTGAACTGCATTTACTCAGCACTCTGTACATGTATGCTTTCTAGGAGAATTTAACCAGCTCATTTTGCACATATGTATGCATTAGGAATATAAGTGGAATATCTTGTAGAACAGGAAGGGATGATGACAACGGTTGGCCAACTAAATTATTTTCATTTATCTTTGACTTCTCTTCAAAGCTCCGTATGTCACCTCATCTCCACGTTCAGCCTTGTCCATAAAAACAGGAGTTATGCTTCCATTAAAGATGAAAACCCCCCGGATGTTGTGACTTCTCCAGACAAAGACTGAACCTCTCAACAGCACAGTGAAATAAAAGAGTCAATTTTCTCTTCTTCACAGTTTGTGATGTGGTCATGATCATTCTTCCTTTTGTAGAGTGGATTCACACCATTTCGCATGAACCGTCAGGTATTTATTTATTCGACGTAGAATAATTAGGCGAAGAAATAATAGTGTGAGATAACAAAATAAATATCAAATGATTCGAATTTTTTTCGATTATGAACCCATTATTCATGTGTTAGTCCGAAATCATCTTTCATTTAAACCTATTTCTAGCACCAACGTTTAGGGATTCAACTCTTATTATCACAACTTGCTCAGAGTCAGCACTTGTAGAAGAAAATTCCTTCATAAAGGTTAAATACCTCTTGACAGTATATATTCAAACAATTAGGTGGGTACTACACGCACGCACACACACACACACACACGCACACATCTGGTTGTTTATTGTTTAAGCATGTTGTGCTCTGTAAAATAATGTTCCAAAGGATATTTAATGCTGATTGAATGTGGTGCACTAATCAAAGGCAATGACACTTTGTAAAAACATGTTGTGAAGTTACACCAAGTATTAGTCACCAAAAAAAGCAAGACGAATACGGCAGAAATGGGGGTTGAGTCCTTAAAGGAGAACGCTGAACATAATATACTTTTCAAGAGTTTTAATAACTTATTAAAAAAGAGTGTAAAAGTAACAGATCTCCCCAACTAAAGTGGATCTGTTTGATATTCAAAGTGATGACAAATGTTACAAACTTTTGCAAACTTGCCCTTGTATGTACATTTGCGTACACTTGCTTGGCAATTTAAAACCTCTTGGCTGTAATTAAATGAGTTTTGTTCTGTATACTGTATATAAAAGAAAAGCTCACACCAAAATAAAATAAAATAAAATAAAAAAATAAAACAAAATTGATATGAGTCACTTGAAAGTAAACCAACCAGCATGAAATGTACAGCTTCAAGAAATTCCAAAAAACACAGCTGAAAAGTGTATATACAAACATGCTAGGAAGCTAACAGAGAGGTGGGCCTTTCTAATGGTTTGTTTGACATCATTTAGAAGAGCCAATGAAATAAAGCCAACTCTTAAATATTCGACGATCTTGTGATGTTCAAACGTCACCTTATATTGCCTATTTCAAGTCTGGTTTTTTTTAGCAGAAGAGGAACACTATAAATATAGAGTATACTGTATCCCCTCATCAATTAGTTTAATTTAAACTCATTAAATAAAAAGGTAACAGGTTCAGTATCTGTAGAGAGTAACAAAAAACAAAAACAATTTTCTTTGACAAATGTTCGTACTGTATTCATTTCTAAAAACATGGTTGTGTCCATCACCTTTATCATTAAGTGCCTGCTTGGAAGAGGTATTATATATATTTGTGTGTGTGTATGTTTGTGTGTGCATGTGTGTGTGTGTGTGTGTGTCATATATATATATATATATATATATATATATATATATATATATATATATATATATATATATATATATATATATATATATATATATATATATATATATGAGACGCACATCAGATGATATAATTTGTATAAATATGGAATATGTACAATTGCATTAAAAGGACAATTCTTATATCATATCCCAAGACCATTCATTCGTAGTCAATTGGGGAAAAAAGGCCTTGTTTAAGTTTCTTATTTAGTTGTTTTAAATATTAAAAATAAGTCTAAATTCTTTGCATGTCTTACATTAAAAACACTTCTGTCTCAACAGGTCAAACGTCTTCCGTTGTGTTCATATCTACAACACTTTGGAGGGTAAGGAAAAAAAGTGCCATTATCAAATGTTCCCCCTTCCTGGTAAACGGGGACGTTTGCCTCTTTCTGAGTAAAGTTTAACGTCACATAAACCCGACTGCCAGCCCCAAGAAGACAGCGCAGTTCTATACAAAAATGTATCACTGACCTAACAAAGCCATGAGTTTGTGTCATCATGCTATTTTGGATGATTGTACAACGTGGTGTTTTTGCCGCCCTGCACAGGTGTCCTTTCTCACAGGTGAGGGTGTAGTGAGGATAATGCAGAACATCTCTATAAAGTCATCCACAGATTCTTCAAATGCCACTGAGGGGAGTAACCCGAATGGGGCATAATGCAGCTCAGATCGAGTGCCTGTTAATGTTGTGATGTGTCAGCAGTTGGACAGATCCATTTGTTTGCCCTCAACTGAAAGCACCATTAATTGGCTCCACACCAGTTGCCTTTGCAGGTTGCTGCCCTTTTCAATTAAAATTTTAATTGTTCAGAGCATTCCACTCGTATTACATTCGAGGCATGAGAGAGTCTGACTTGCCCCAATTCTTTTATTTGGCCAATAAATCCACATCCAGCAGAAACAACAGAGGAGCTCTGGTGCTCTCTGGTGCCCAGAGGGAGGAAGCGTAGGCACAGAGGAAGTGAAGTCAAACAGCCAATCTCCCCTTAGAGTCGTCCTCGGTCCCTTGCAGCTAAAGCATGTTCAGGATGGCGTTGTACATTTGAGTCAGCACAGCTAAATGAACGGGCAAGCAGGACTGGCGGTCTTGGGTGGCGGGTGTGCATGTCAGCCAAGAAAGGGCGTTGTACTGCTCCAATACGAACCTGGGATGGAAAAACAGCGTGAGACAAACGGAAATGGCTTCTTATTGAGGCTTTCTGGTAGGTGAACTTAATATTATCAATATGAACTTATTATTATGATATAAATAATAAGCAGACAACTGAGTCTCAGTATTGAAAATTTATATTTCTAAAGTATAGGTTAACGATAGGCCAACTTTTATTGTATGCAATAGAACTTAAAATACTGTTGCTGATTCTGTAAGGTCATTGAATTTACATTTAGAGACAACAGCAATGAACAATATTTTCTTAAATCTAAAATCCCCGTATTCTATCAGCTGTGATAACTGTGCACACGCTAATGTTTTCTCTATCAGTACAAATGAATCTCTGTTATTTATTGTGTTTTTGACAGCAAAATAATTCATGTCATTTCAAAGGAACGTTTCATTTTTAACTCTACAGATCTCTGCCTGAGACTTGATAATGGCTGCAGATGTCGGATGCTTCATCCTGTCTGCGCTCACCCTCTGTTATCTGCTCTCCTCTCGCGGGTCTGCACAGCAGACCAGAGAGAAATGTGAAGGGACAACATGTGTTTGGTGTTAACCTGAGAACATCGGAGGTGGTCTTTGAGTCTAAGGGGTGAGGGGTCCTCTTGGTCTTGTCTGACGCCAGCTCATCTGACTGGGCAATGGAGATGTGATGGTGGAGGGAGGCCTGGAGGGAATGCAAAAAAGGGTGCAAATCAAATGTTGAAGCACGTCAGTTTATAGAGAGCAGCTGTGAGCCTCTTTTACCTTAAAACCTCATAATTAAAAGCCTTTTTTTTTTTTTTTTACATCTGGGTCATCTGTCACACTTTCATTCTGTGTGTTTTATCTCTCGAGCGAAACAAGCTTTCCTTGCATTCTCTTGTCAAACACACTCAGACACATGCTTGAAATATCGAGTACCTTGAGGAAGAGTGGACACTGACTCTCTGCCTGTGGGCAGGAGGCCCAGAACCAGTGAGGAAGCCCGTTAGCCTGTGCCGTGGAGACGTAGTAGCCGAGAGCCAGTGGCTGCTGTTTCAGCTCTTCTGGAGGACTGTCCCGGGACAACAAGCGCTCCCCCTGGCTCTGTAGACACGGAATAAGACCACTGATTACAGACTTTCTTATGAGGTGACTAATGGGTCATGGTGTCCACCTTTTATTTATCCATCTACATGCCAGTCGTCTCAGTGCATCGACTCGTACGAGCAGGGCAAATAAAACTGGTTGTAAAAATAAAGAAACATTTCACGTACCATTGAAAGCATCATCCTGCACTCGTGCAGCAGTTAACAGTCACATGAGATTTGCGTATCATTTGGTTTCCCATGAGCTGAGCTGTGCTCCACCCTTTAATTAGTTTGTGTCAAGTCAGTCATTGTGAGGTTACAACTTGTGGTGCTTTTACAACCCTGATTCCAAAATTATTGGGACGCCGTGTACAGCATAAATAACAACATGGTGCAATGATCTGCTTGCAAACTGTGTTTACTGTCAATGGCTTTTACAGAGTGTTCTAAAGCACACATAGTAAAATCCTTCAAACAAATCTTGGGCTCTTCAAGGCAGCAAACTTCGCCCCCTCCTCACTCGACACTGACGGGGCGTTTTCAGGATGCTACCTGCTTACCTGTACCTGGTTTGTTACCCTTGAAAAGGTTCTCATATCAGGTGTCTGCAATTCCTCCAGCTCCTTTTTGCAGCACCTGTCCCATCTTGTTTGAAAGTTGATGCTACCATCAAATTCAGAATAAGCACAGCTAATGAAGAAAATGTTAAAAAAAAATTCTGTGTACGGGTTTTAGCTGTTTTTTTGACGACTTTGATTTTGATTTTTTGGGAGGGGGAATGTAGACCTTAATATGCATATACAGCCCTTGATGCCATCGTGCTGCTCAGTTTAGGCTACAAGAAAATTAGAAACTATTTCTAAAGGAACAAAATAAATGCATGCACGGCAGCAATAATTTAAATACGTGCCACAGTATAACCTATCACTTACTGTCGAATAGCTGCACTTCAGCTGTTCCCACAGTTTGTCAGTACTGAATGACATATGCAGCGATACAGTCTGTCAACACATCTCTGCCTCCGTGCCTCCAAGACAAATTCTTTTCCATCAATTATACTTGGCAAAAGTCAAACTCTGATTCTCATTTGATAATACATAGTGTTGACTGTCAGAAAAGACTGCTGAGGGGAAGCTCGCATGCTTTGGAGTGCAAGATCAAATATGAACCTGAAGAGAAACGTCATCAGGATATATTTAGATGTGCTTCAGTACAACCAAACGTCTCTCTCTGATGTTTATAGCAAAGTAAATGATAATATTTCAATTGCTTATGAAGCGCCTATTATGAAAATCACATTTTTTCAGGTCTCTCCCTATACATAGTGGTCCTCCCTAACCCGACCAACTCCTAGAATCTGGTACACAAACGCCTCCTACATCAATAAGTATTTGAAGTTTTAGGAATTCATGGCCCGGACCATCACAAATGGCGCTCTGTGATTGGACAGGTCAATAGCATCAGCCCATGTAGTGTTTACATGCATGAACAACGGAGTCACGTTCTGCTGAGAAAGTGGCTCAACGCTCAGCGCAAAGAAATCAACATTCATTAACAAGAGAGACAAACACAAGAAAAATAAGAGCGAAATACACTTTGGGGGCAGAAGCAATTTTATAAATATTCAGTCAAAGATATTGAGGACCACGGATCACTTTGGGGCAAGACATTTGATATACAGTGTAGTTGGACATCTGGCAGTTGAGTGACATGAATTAAAAAAAGCATAATATGGGACCTTTAAGTTTGATTTTAAGGTTTCTTTCCTCATTGTGCTCCAAAAACCCATGGAATGATTTTCCTTCCTTGTTACTGACTCACCTTGGTGTGCTGGAAATGTGATCCCATTCCCAAGGAGGGCGAGCCAGGCGAGGGCACGGGAGAGGTGTTGGGAGAAGGGTGGAGGTTCCCTGTGATCAGCATCATGTCATGGCCAATGTCATTCTCCAGTTCATCAGGAAAGGGCAGGTCGAACATGTCATCTGACAGAAGCGGCAGCGATGAAAACATTAGCACCAATAAATATTCTCACCTGGGTTCATATCTACGACAGAATCTTCACGAATCATCCGTGACTGATATTTTAACACAAAGACGTCAACCATTTCTCACTTATATTAGTTTTTATTTCTGTCTAAAGGTATAATAACTATAGTATGTGTTGTCCTGCTGGTTCTCACCATTATTGTCCTCAGTGGGATAGGAGCTGGGCGCCAACTGGGTGGTCGCAGAAGTTGGAAAGACCAGAATGTGTGTACAGGAAGCATCCTGAGGAGTGTTTAGCTGCGATGTCTGCAAGTTCAAAGCAGTGCTGCGGCCGAACACCGATCCCATGGTTACCGCATCTGGACAAAAACACACAGAAAAACAAAGTAAATGAGAGGTTTCTGTTTATACTCACAAAAATATGATGAAAATAGCTATAAAATATAAATAATCCAGATGTGTTTGACAGAATAACGATACATTAATGTAAGAAATATGTTTTAAAATGATTTCAAGATGTATTTCTTTAATTATTTCTGATAATTAAGTCAATGTGAATCTGGAGTACGAAACAGAATTGTGGACTACAACAGAAAATGTGATAACCACCATAACCACGAACATGATGGCTGTCTCAGTTATTAATATGTAACTGTCATCCTCCAACAGTGGATAAAGAGGCTACTAACCCGGCATGACCACGAGGGAGCCCTGCGGCTCCATGGCGACCAGGCAGGCGCTGAGGATCGTGGGGGAGTCAGCAGCTGAGATCCCACACATTCGACATGCCTCCCTCAGCTGGCGTCCCACTGAATGGAGGGAATGCTCCCCGAGGAGGGAGCTCCAGTCTAGATGAGGGGGATAATGGTAATATGATAAACTCATCACTATCCAGTTTATATTAACTGTTCTCATATCTCAGTGTTTAAGAGAAAATAAGACCAAAACAGACAAAAAATAGAGATGGATAGATAAGGTATTTGTTTGTGTTAATTTTGATCATTTTCATAGAGTAACTAAAGAGTGAAATCAAATCAGTTATTGAATGGAAAGATGCATTAGAGTTAAAAGACGATACATTCACACTATTCTGTACAAGTGTTTCTAGATAAAATACACGAATGTTGGCTTTTTTAGAATATGATAAAATCACACAAAATTATTATGGTGTTTATGCTGTTTTATCTTCATTAAATACAAAATAACCGCGGTGCAGTGGCATCATGCCCAGAGTGTCCCCTGCCTCACGCACCCAGCCAGACGGAACAGACTCCAGCACCCCCCGACCCGCAACAGCGGAACGAGTGGGTCATGAAGATGAATGAATGAATGAATAAATACGAAATAGATTAAAAAAACAGGTATTAGTATATTCCTGTTTTTTTTTTTACACTTACCTTTTAGCTCCCCATGGCCCAATCTGCCTAATCGACCAATCACAATCCTCCAAGGCAGTGAGGTCATCTGTATGAGACCGATACACCATTCCCACAACTTCTGAAGTCCCATCTTCCGGGCCGAAACCTTGGGCCTCCGTGCTCTGTAGTGAAAACCAATGAAAAGTGTGGAGAGATTTTAATTTTTATCCACACACTAAAAAAAACAAATATAGAATTACAAGCTAAAGAAAGTTCTCCACACCTGTTGGGTACGTCAACATTGATAATGCTTGTCTCCAGCAGCTCCCCCTGCTGGTCAGTGCAGGACACCAGAATCCAACGCTGGTCATGTGATAGACAGTATCCAACATAAAGCACATTGTATTTGGGAGGGATCTCTGCCCATATCTCCCCTTGTTCTGGCTGTTTGGGACGGGTTGGACCAAGAATGAACGGGGGAGAGTAAAGCTGCACAGGGCTGGGGTGCTGGGAGACCAAAGAATTCAAATTATCACAGGCCCAGTGAAAGAAACAACTCAGAACTAAATCAAGCTTGTGAAATTTCCAGCCTACCTCTGGATCCTTCAGTACGGAGTTGGCAGTGGACACGGGTCCGAAGCCGGTCAGGGACTTGATGTGTGTTTGTTGGGGCAGCAGACGTCTGCATTGGGAGTAACAGGAGAAAGCCAGGGATCGCAGCTGCTGCAGATACAAATGGCTCTCCCCACTGGCCGGCTGGAGGAGATACTGGCACGGCACCACCTGGGTAAAAAATATTAAGATAGATAGAAATGTTCAAGACAAAAATGGATTCTATTGAATGCTGCCCACTGTGGATCTCAGTATCTTCCTACCTGTAGCACCAGCGCTGGTCTCATCGCCTCTGGCAATGTCTGCAGCATCTCTGTGTAGCAACGGAGGAGCCCTAGAAGCCATATGCTACCTGTCTCCACTTCATCACTCTCTTCTTCCTCCCCACCTTCATTTCCTGCTCCGTTTGAGCTAAGAAAAGCATCCACTATGTAAATAACAATCGCTGGTGGGTTGGCGTGGCTGTCCATAGAGTCAGCGACAGTTGGGATGCCAATTCTAGATTGCTCCGAAGTACTGAAAGAGAGTATCGAAGGTTAGAAGTATTTCAATTATTTTAGATAAATATTTGTTGCATGATTTGAACTAACAGCAGTGTTAATTTGGGTCTTACAGATCAGGGGTTTCTGCTGGTGTGTTGGTGGGTGGTGTGGTACTGGAAGGCCCCGTGGGATCATTGGGAACTCCTTGGGTGGATTCCCCGGTCTGGTTTGACGTCACTCCACTCGGTGTCAGAGCGTTTCCTGAACTGGCGGCCCCTAGTGCTTGTTCACCATCGGGACCCCATGCTTGAGGCTGCCCAGAAGAGGCCATTTGGGCTGAGGATGTGGCATTTGAGGGAGGTGGGACTTTGGGAGGCAAGAGCAGACTGCTGTCCAAATGTAGGGTCGACAGCTGGGGACCTGCATTTAAAAGAATTTTTTAAAAGGAAGAAGTCTATGATATATTTTATTCAGATTAGATTACATTACTTTACATTAGAAGGTTTCTACATTCTCACCAAGTTGCTGCTTGCAGGTGTAAGCATAGTGTTTTAGTTTGCACAGGTTGACGTTGTGTTGCTGTCCAGCCCAGGGTCCAGTCAGCCACTGATCCACATCCAGCTCCTCCAGCTTTTCCGGCTCCACCTCTTCACCCACGCGTACGATTCCATCCCTGGACACCTTGGCCAGAGGACGGTGCTTCCCCAAGCGGCATGTCTAGAAATTTAAGACAGCATTACTCTTCAAAATGTCTTTACAAAACCTACATAGTACATTTACAATATATGTTGAAATTCTAACATGCGTCTGAATGGGAATCTTATGTTCTACCTCATATACAGCGCTGAGCTCCTGAAAGAAGGCCTGGGCTGCAGCCAATAAAGAGGGGCTGTTGGGACACAGCACCAAATATGCTACATCCCGCTGCCCCCCATAAGGCTCAAGTAGTAACTTCTCCCAGAAGGGTAATGCCAAAGGGGACAACGCCAGGAAGTCCCGATCACGGTCGTAGCCCAGTAACACTGTGGGGATGGGTAAGGGCTCTGGAGACTCCTCCGATCCTTCAACGACAAGAGACAACATCCTTAGCTAATCAACAACTTCCTCACGTTCAAAAATTGCTCAGTAGAAAAGTCAGGACAGTGTGAGCTCACCATAGGATCCTCTCCCAGCCATCTTATGGAACTGCTGCCAGGTGAGTGGACCCTGAACATGCTGGATGTTTTCCCAAGTCCGTCCGGTTCTCTTTTTCTGAATGGCATCTTGTAGGAAAGGCTGTAGAGAAAGCAGCATGCGAACCATATCCTGGGATGACAGCATGTTCATGTCCACCACTGTGGAAATTGGGAGACAGGGGGGGAAGAAAAACACACAAACACAAGGACACAGATGTTCACATGATCCAAAAGAAACAAATGCACACATATCAAAAGTAATCACTACATAGTGTAGAACGGAAACGCAGGAGGGTATACAGAAAAATAATATACTCCTCCAAAATCTTTCTGAACTTTAATGTTGTGAACAAATCTCAAATTTGCATCAAGTTATGTCATATTTTCGTAACCAAATGAAGCTTCTTACCATTTGTGTGAGGCCAGGAGTGAAGGGCGGTACTTCTAACAACAGCTGGATCTACTTTCCCTCCGTTGGGATTATCCACGTACTGCAGCCCCTGTTCCAAAGCGTTGTAACACTCCACACAGGAATCACTCCCATCAGCCCACTGCTTTTCAGACATCCAGCTTTGGAGCAATACCCCCTGGCGGCCGAGGCAAGAACAGCTGAGGGGGAGATGCAGTGATGCCAGGGAAGAAATGGGTTGGGAACACTGTTCCTGCAGGAGGACCATGACTGACGGAGAAGCAGGGGATGCATCCTGTGGCCTTTTGGCCCTGGGGTCGCCCATAGTTGGATCCCGCCGGCAAAGAGCCAATCGTCTTTCAGCGGCCCGGCCTACCTCAGAAGTCCGGCCGAAAATATCCAGCTCATCCTCTAGGAAAAGGCCTGTGCCGTGGGCCAGCAGCCTGTTCACAATGGCGCTGAAGCCACACATACAGCGGTACTGATCCTCACAGGTGGAATCGGGGATGTACACCCCGACATCAGCTCCTTTGACATTCATATTACAGGCACAAATACAACAGCTGTCAAAGTTGCGATCCTTGAAGACGTTGAGGACCGAGTCGGAAAGAAGGAGGACAGCGTACAGACTGTGGGCCTCAGGCAGAGATGGGCCGGGCCGGGCTAGGGGCTCCACGGAGCTCAGATGCATGCTGGTGGAGGGCGTGGAGACCGGGGAACTGAGCTCGGTACCATCCTGCTTAACCGAACCCTGACCAGAGCTTGCAGCATTGATACCCCGTGGGGTGCGAGGTGTTCGTGGAGTGGGTACGGAGAAGCGGGGGGTGGCAGGAGAAGGGAGGATCCCAGCAGTGGTGCTAACTGAGGCAGTGGTGGCGCTCATCTGACCATAGTCCTGGTCGGTGAGGGTGTTGACACTGGGGGTGTTTCTGAAAAACACACACAAAACATAATAAAATAAAAGCGGGAAATCTGTCATCAATACAAATTCTGCAGTCAGACCGAGTAAAAAACTTAAAAGAGAAGCATCAAAATCTTCACAGGTAAAGATGTTAGCTACTCACATGTATCCATCTCTGATTAAAGTGTTATTCTGGGGATGCATAACTGTTGGGAAATGCTCCATCTTAGGCAGGAGGGACCAGGATGGGCGATAGTAGCACTGCTCAGGAAGCTTGAGAGGCGGTAGATTCTGACTGGGTAAGCAGGTCAGCGGAGCAAACATGGAGGAGCTTATCTGTGGCTGCAAGAGGAGACATAACAGATTAATATGTGTTTATTGTTTGGTAATGATACAGACATGCATGTCATGGTCAAATGGTCAAACTGTGTGACGGACATTCTATGATAGAAATCACAACATGTGCATTTTTAAGTTACTTAGGTTACACACTTTGCTGGAGTTATATGTGATATAATAGATAATCATGGTGGATTACCTCCAGAGATTTTACTGATAAAAACTCTACTAAGGGACAAGTCTGGCAATATATGACAAATAAGCAAATTAGCCGTTTGGTTATGTTGATAAAATATCAGTAATCAGCCTTCTGGTAATAAAAAATAAAGTGTCCTTTGATGATTAAATTCTGATGGAAAATATTTTAGTTGTATGGGAGGGGTATAACTAAATTCAGTCAAAACAAAAGAAGGAGGTACAGACACTGTCAACTTCATGTTATATTTCATCATTAGATTTGAAATTGTCATTATTTATTATACTCTACAATTTTCAAATATTTGTTTTTTGACATAAGTGAAATAAGCATAGAAGAGCTGTTGGCAGAAGTAATGGAGATCTGAGTGTTTTCTATTCTTAGTTGGAATGATGAATGTCTGGTATGCTGGACGGAGACAATCCAAACCATATTACTTGTTAAAGACAGCAAAAATCTATAACAATATTTATATACTCTTCAATACTCCATTTTAATGATCACGTGTCCACTTTAGCCTCTCTTCTAATTCTCTGTTTATTACAGCGAAATCTTTAATTCCTGTTAGTTTAAAGAAATCTGGAAAAGATTATAGTCCCAACATCAATCCCAGCTGAATGCAAGTCAATTATACACAACATCACACTCTATAAATATAAAGGCTGTGGTGCAATAAAATCTATTACATCTGGAGCTAACACTCTGTTGTCATTAATTTACTTTGATCCAGTCAATACCAAAGCTGAAGTGAGCCCTTTAATCCTGTGCGCATATTTAAGGAATTGAGTTGGATTAGAAATACTTGTAACTGGAGAAGCTGGTCTCTGTGTTAACATGTAGATACAATGAATGATGGCCACTTAGAGCCTTCTGCTATAATTATGAGCTCACAGAGCCTGCAGTCTGTGCAGATGTCTGACTCATAACACAGACACAACTAATTAGCGGGTTACAGGTATGAGCGATGTAATTCCAATGTGATACGACAGCGGGACCACCTGCCAGTCATACAACAAGTCCTTCACGAGAGTATATCTATACCTGCCCATACATGTGTTATTAATCAGACATCGATTCCGACTCTCACCTTAATATCCTCCTGCCGGGGGCTTGACATCCCCTCCTCAATCTCCATCCTGTATTCTGTAAACTGGGTGGAGGTAAACGACGGCAGGTGATCGGCTATTCCGCTGGGCGCGGGCGGCTCTTGGCTCGGGGTGTCGCGATACGTCATGATGGGAGAGAAGGCCGGATGCTGCTCTAAAGAAGGAGGCGTGGGAAACATACGCTGGAGGTCTGCTACTGCTGAAAGGAGACAGAGATGGAGATAGAGATGGAGAGAGGAAGGGGGAAAAAGTAGTTTGCACAAAGGTAATGGGCTAAAGAAAACCACTGCAACAGCACTAATGTAGTGAATATATACAGTATGTGGACACTGCACTCACTTGATGGATAAGGTACTGCAACTCTTCCTTCTTTCCCCAGGGGGCGATCTTCTGTGGAGGCTGGAGGCTTGGTGGTGTGCTGTATAGGGTAAACAGTCTGCAAATTATTACACAGAGGATCAGTTTGTTAAATGCAATCATTTCTAAAATATAATGGAACGATAATAACGACCTGTATGAAGTCAAAAAAATCTAGGAAGAGCCACTTCAGCCGCATTTTAACATGTTTATATGTGTATCTGCTTCAAGGACTTCCTACTTGACTCTAAACTAAACAGTGTTTTCAAGTTGAATTTTAGACGAGGATTGAAATACATGGAATAAAATACACAGGGTCAAACTCAACACATAAACCATTTTGAACGTAAAGCCTTAACTTTTAACTGATGTAACAAGAAGATTTTTCACATGGAAGGCAACATCAAACTTTTTTGGTCTGCTAATTAATAACTACTTACTTAAACAGTATAACTTACAGACCGAAGCAGGTCTTAAAATCAAATTAAATGCACTCTCTGCGCTTATATGTAATCCATGATGCCTCACCCCCAGCTCTTCCTCATCTTCATCAAATATGTTGTCGAGATCAGAGATGTTGACCACTAGATCTTTTTCTCTCGTCAGTGAAGGGTTGGCTTTGGCTCCTCCGTCATCCTGACCTGATTCATCTGAAACAAGACAAAAATGCTTCAATATATTTGCTGGAGAAAAAAAAGCCCATGAATAACTGCAGTCTGAAATATGGGCTGCACTGCGTATAGTGTATAATATATATATATGATGGCAGCAGTCCTGTCCCACCTGATTTTGGAGCTGAGTTAAAAATAGACATAGCATCCTTCCCATCAGGCAGCGCTCCATTGGTGGTGATTTCTTCTCCCTGCTGGATGAATTACAACAAAATAAGAATGTTCTAAGTTCCTCTTCCAACTTCACTCAGGACTCTTTCAAGTAAAGATTATTTGAAGAACGCACTTTTTAGCACCTATCCTCCTCGCAGAGGTGACGTTTTACTGTTTTACTGCATGTATTACACATCACAGAATGATAAGGCCTAATTTGTTACATGATGGGGAGAAGGCTGTAATAGTGTTTCTGTGTTGTCCTACCTTGACTTTCTTGCTGGGTTCTCGCCCTTGACCCTTTAACCTCTTGAACGTGGAGAAAGTGTACTCGATATCCCCTTCCTTAAAGTCGTAGGGATCATCTCCTGGCTCCCGCAGCGCCTCCACACCTGGCTGCTGGAACAGGTCCAGAGTTTGGATGTGTTCCCTCACTTTCTCCTCCGAGAGTTTAAACCTCTTGTGAGTCTGTGTGTAAAGTCTGGTGGAGACAAACGGACAAATCCAATAAGGGAGGAGGAGGTGAAGTGACGTATCAGAACACCAAGCAGGTGCTCTTGCGAGCTGAAAACCATAGCTTGCTTTTGGCTTCATTTTTTAAATCTAATCTCACGTCTCCAGTGTGCATTCACTGGATTTGTCACACAGGGACTCAAGCTCCGTTTTAACTGGTGATGTTTTATATCTTATATATTTAAAGCTAATATTTGCCTTCTGCTCCAAACGGCCCCGGGCATTTTGCAAAATACTTCCCTTGTTTCTTTTCCTACCTTTTTAGCGGCGTTCCCTCAGCGGCTGTCTCTGTCTTCAGCTCCTCTAATTTATCGGAGGGGAGCTCTGCGGGCCTGAAGTCAGTCTTGTCAGTCCTGGGAGTCCTGAAGCCCCTCCACCACCCAGCACCATTCTCTCTTTGCCTGAGCAGAGCTGTGTAGACAGCCGTCTCGCTGGCAATCACCAGTCCCGACGCCCCCTCTGCACAAATCGGCATCTCCACGGGTCCGTCCAGGACTTCTGCGTCCCGCGCTCGGGGGTGAGGGCTGAGTGTCGGAGGAAGTGGAGACATCGGGGAATGGAGAAGCGACTCTGGGGCTTTCTGGCCGTTGGAGAGGGGTTTCGGAAACTTGCAGCTTGGAAGAGCAGCCAGAGATTCCAGGGGTGGCTCCAGCGTCACAAGACCCCCAAGCTGGGGCCCTCCTGGTGAGTCCTGTTCTAAAGGGATCTGCTGTGTTGCAGACAGGCGGTGGTGAAAGGGGATGGTAGCTGGCCTCTTGGACTGTTTATCGGCCTTTTCCGTCTTGTCACTGGTCTTGTGTTTGAGCAGGGAGGGGGAGTATAACAATGAGCCGGAGGACTGGGTCGAGTTGGCGCCGGTTTGGGGGTTGGCAGCGGTGGCTGTCGTCAGATTCAGTTTCTGCTGCTTCAACCTGCAATGAAGTCAAATGGAATCAAACATGGAAACAAAAACTAGTGAGAATCTCACTACCGCTTTCCTCTTATTAGAGTATTTCCCATTTCAGACAACTACAACTGATTATTGTCAAGAAAAAAAAATCCTCTTCATGAAGTCTTAACTAGAGCATGGAAGGGGTTTTAGATGCTTCATATGTATTCATATGTATTATCTGTTTATGCATACCTGTTTATGTTCATACTGCTTATGTTTACACTGTTACATTTACACTATTTACACTGTTCATAACAACACACATAATGCTGCCACAATATGAAATGTTTCCAATGGATTTCTTTATGGTTTTATAGTTTTACGATTTATCTTTTTTAATACATTTATTAGCTCACTGCACATACCTGTTTATATTGTACATTTCTGTTCATTATGTATTTTACCGTTAGTGCTGGTTTTCTGTGTATTGAGTCTGGTTGTTTCTCTTTGCACTCTGCATGTCCTTTTGTACCAATACTGCTTTATGTGCTTTCAATTGCCCCTTTGGGACAAATATTTTTGAATTTGAACTGAATTTGAATTGAATTACTGAACAGCGTGTGTGCAGCTCTGATACCTGGAGCAGCTGCAGGACACTCTGGCTCCCAGATCGTTGAAGTCCCACGTGGAAACTCCGTTTGGCACTTTCGTCTTCAGCGTCACTTCAGTTGGCTGATTCGATCTGCAGGGAGTGAACAGATCTGTGAGGCTCACCTGCATCCCATAATAATCACACAACACAAACTCAATCAGCGATTTAACTTACACATACTGAGGCTGATTGAGATAGCACTCCCTCCAGGCCTGATGCACGACCTGACAGGATAGCTTCTTCCCAGAATGCTTTGGGCTTATGCTGGTGATCCCGATGGCGCTATCTGCTGTGGGAACGCTGGAGACGGACGTCACGAAGCCGCTGTCCGCTGAGGTGACATGTGGAACAGATGCATTGAATGGGATATACATGTTATACAGAGGTAACGGTTGCTTAGCATCACAGAGCATGAACACGTGCTTGTGCTTTTGTTACCTGAACAGGGCTGCTGGGGCGACGTTGGCGGCGTGAGCGGCACGCTGCAGTGGTTTAACTCCCTGTTGAGACCCAGAGCTGCAGGAACAGGTGGAGGTTGTTCCACCGGAAGATCTCCCTGGGCAATCAGCACCAGAGCAGCAGGGTACGTCATTCTCACTCCACCTAAGAAGACAAAAATAAAGACATTACTCACAGCAAAAAGTGAAAAAACACTGCTCATTTTTATCCCCATGTTTTGATGAAATGGCTAAAAATGACAGGACTGTGGTGTTATAACATGTGCACTTCCACCTGATCAATAAATGCAACTTCACACACCTTCCTTCGATGCTAATATCACTTTAAATCCTGTCACATCCTCTCTTCTTCTATCATTTACAGCATCAGCAACAGTTTCCCTTTTAAAGGGACAGTAAAGTTAATTTTAAGTGACATACTGTATATGTTATTCATCATTATGAAAAATAGAAGAAAAAATTTATTTTATGTGTGTAGCGTCATTCGTTTAGTCAAAAAAGCTTAAAATCCACGCCGCAGCAGCTTCCGCATTCCGTGGGCGTCATACGTCACTGTCGCCAAACAGAGCTTAGCAGCCATTATGATTGAGACAAAATCTCAGTGAGAGACACAAATATGATGAAAAAAAACATTTGAAAAATCAAGTAAAAACATTACCAGTCAAACAAGATCCAGTACTGTTAATCATGTACTTGTTTCATGAGCATGATCTCTTTTATTCCATTGCACATGTTTTCAGTAATGCCATAATGGATTCATAAGCTAGTTTTTTACTACAATGGAGTCTATCCTCCATTCTGTTCTGTTTCAGTCTCTGCTGTGATTGTTCAGGGATCCCCTTGGAAATGGCATGATGCATCTCAAGAGGTCTGTCTTGATATAATAAAATCTGTTGATTTAGCAGAGCAACTCCACTGCAGGCTGTTTTTTTATATAGCTGTTACAGTCCCTCGAATGTCTATTTGATTTAATAAAATCTTTAATTCTGCCACAGGGGATCACTTCTTTCGAACTAACAAACAAGCTGAATTTCTCCATACCTACGATGACCTCCACTGCCACATGATGGTTGTGATGGTAAGCCTGACTCCCTTCCTCCGTTTCCCTTTCTCCTCTTCCGTCTTTCTGCTGAAGTACCATGGGGTAGAAGTAACTCCATTCCTCCATCAGCTTCCGGGCTGCTGGGTCGCTCATCTTGAAGGCCTGGCCTGTCAGGGTGCCGCTCAGGCCATACGGACTCAGGATCACTGCAGACAAATAAAAGGGATTAATTATATTGTAAAGCCAAGATGTATGTAGATTTAGACTCTTAAACTTTGCAACATGATTTAGTTAATAAGACTTGATGTAACACACTTGAATAATCTTAATAAAATCAAGATTTTTACTTCTCATTTGAGTTGTAATTTAGTTCTTTTACTCAAGTACAGAATTCAAGTACAACTTTTAGGTATGTGCTTTTTAAATATCTCATTTCCTCCTATTTTACTCTTTGACTTTGCAGAAGTCCAAAGGGAAATACTCTACTCTCACATATAAATGCAACAGGAAGTTCAGAGACTGCAAAACTCCACCAAGGATAAGAATTCCCTCCAAAGGATCCCACTTGTTACATCCATATTTATATGCAACACCTGCACTTGGGATTTTCACCATGAGAACGTACACTAAGAACTCTACAGCACAAAAACGTCTGTTTTATCTGGATCTACTCTAAGACTCAACGGTTACTTCTTTGAGGAATTTCCACGCTCCTCCACCCAGTTTCACGGCAATTCGTCAAGTATATGCAGCATAATTGATGAAAACATTCAGAAAAGTCATTCCTTGTGATGTTCTGAAAAGTGGGGGGAAATATTCCTGAATCCACCGCTTTAACCAGCTGCTTCCAGGATGTTTAATGACAATCTGTCAAGTAGTTTTTGCGTTACTCAATTGAAACAATTAAGTCTCATAAAATAATGATTATTTTGTTCAACGTGCACAAACTGCGGCTCTGTTCTGTGGTGTCATTACCTTGGATTGGTGTGATGGAGAGCTGCGCGAGGCGGATGTGATTTTCTGTGATATAGTATGCAGGCTGGTGCTGGGCGATCTCCACACTCGTGCACACGTTGCTCTCCCCGTGGAGGAAGAAGGAGAAAGAGCACGATAGGTGTTCGCTGAGGGGAGAGGATAGTAAATATTTACACCATGATACCACACTGCTGTGTATGTGTGTGTGTGTGTGTCTGCGCAGAAACTGCAGAAACTCCTTGTCCCATTTAATTCCATTCCTATTTACCTTTACCACTCTTAACATAATTAAATTAAGATTTGAATGGAATCAAAATTATATTTAATGACGTTAAACCTGATATTAAAGAAATCCATAAATCAGAGCTACTGAAAAATAAACGTCCAATGTGAGGGAGCTGCTTTTCCAGGCGGCGGCCTGACAGATGATGAGAGCTTTTCTCCAAACACCAATTTAGAGACAGAACACACTCGGAGTGTGTCTTTGTGAAAGCCTCGCTCAACTCTGCCTGCATTGATCATCTTCATCGTTTCCCACGCGGCCTCCTTATTGCAGGTATAAATCCTCATTTGCTTATGACTGATTGTGGTGACGACATGTTTACATATGCGGTGCCTCTCTTTATTACACAGTCCAGGCACAGTTTGTCATGCATAGCTCCTTTTTTTATCACACATAAGTAATTGTTGGGGCTTTAGTGCATTCTACATGCAAGTGGGCAGGCTGGACATCATTAACTACCAAGATGGCTTCACTGATGTATATTTTTAATCTATAAAGCTCGTTGCCACCTTGGTTTCAGATGCACTACATCACACTGACAATAAAGTCAAGAGGTACTGTAATCTCCTTGTGATTGCCCTGCTGCCTATGCAATATCTCCTTTGCCCTGAGGGAGGTGGACCTCTACTTGAGCTGTAATGGATCATCAAATTCAATAAAATAGCCAGTTCCAGTCACTCACGAGCAGGGCTTAAAGCTGTCATAAGAGAGCCAAATATCTCGCAGCACTGACCGCGACGCCCTCCAGATGGCGCTGAGCGCAACCAAAGGGAGGAGAGGCCAATTTCTCTGCTTCATAAACCCTGATGTTCCCTGCTAAAAAAGAAAAACATACACTCCTAACAGGTGGGTTGGTCACAGGTCTGCACAATCACAGGCGGGGGAGCTGAGCTGAAAGGCATACACTTGCAAATGCATAAGCCTGCAACAAACACACACACACACACACACACACACACACACACACACACACACACACACACACACACACACACACACACACACACACACACACAAACAAGAGTGTGCACTGACACAAACGTGCATACAGAAGAATTCGCAATTTACATCCATACAACAGAAGATTCAAATGCTGTCAGTGTCACTGCCCTCCAACCAACCCTCCTCAGTGGATCATTACACCATATGAATAGCTATATATAGCTGCACAGGGAAGCTCACTGGAACAGCTGCAAGTCAAGAGATCCAGCAAAGCTAACTGTCTGGCACATATACACCAAAAGTCAATTTACATTTAGGATAATTAACCATTCAACTGAAAAGCATGAATGTTTAAATTATATTCTGATTCATAAGTAATCCACCTTTATATGATAGAATAAGGTTTAAAGTCTGTTCTTTAAAAGAAGAATGACTAACTGGTTAAACTTTGTGTAGTTTCACTGCGCAGAATAAATAAGGCAACAAAATGAAGCATCCATTCAGATTTATTTGCTGGTGTTGATGATTCTGTTTATACTGTATATTTTTACGAGATGTGTGTGTACTGATCAGCACTGATGTGTGTGGAAAAACCATGAGTCCCTTAAGACCCCTCGTAAAAAATGCAGCTCTGGAGAAAGAGCGGGGAGTTTTCTCTTCTACTCATCCCTCCTCTTTATCTATCTATCTATCATGACTCTTTCAGACCCTAAAATAACAGGATTATTATTGACCTGATGTTTACACAAGAATTACTGTGAGCGGATTAAGAATTGTTTACCTTTTCTCTTGCAATTAATTCTTTAAATTAATTGTAAACCAAAGTCCAGAAAAGGATGATGATTAAAAATCTGTGAAGTCAGAAAAAATTAACTAAATTATATCAGCAGAAATTAATATGCAACAATTAAAACGGCAATATGATGCAATTAAATGGGAGTCAACAAAAAAGCAAGAATATAAAAAGAGAGCATCAAACGCTAAGCTGACACAGCTGGGAGAATGATGCTCCCTGTCCTTTTACAAAGGGCATTTTTCTGCACAGTAAGCGGGTGTGAGTGTGTGGACACACTGCGCTTCTTGCATCCTTGGGGACATTTGTGCAGTTGGGAAGCACAGGCGTGTGTGTGTGCGTGTGTGCGCATGTGTGTGTGTGTGTGTGTATGCGTTTTTGTGGGAGAGCCATGGACAGAGATGTGAGGCAGCTGTGCGTGCTGTGTATGAGTACAGGTATTAATAAATGAAGAGAAGTGATGGCTGAGACTCGCCTCCGGGCTGACAGTACTGGAAAGAGATAGAGAGAGGAGATGGAGAGAAGGAAGCAGGTGGGTGAGGGGGTTGAGAAGAAGAAGAAGAGCGAGTGGTGGAAGAAAGGAGGAATGGCAGAGTGGAAAGAGAGACAGTAACATTGAGCACAAGTGGTAAAAGAAAATATGAAGGAAATGCATGAATAAAGCTGACACACAAATGGGAAAAGATACAGGAAATTAGGAGGGCAAGGAATGGGGGGATAAGTACAAAATGAGGAATGAGAGCAAGGCGAGTGTGTGAGAAAGAGGAGGAGGTGAATAATTCAGTGCTGTGGACTTAAATTGCGGCACACATATCGATGAGATCAGAGTTTTAATGGCTGGCTTCTGAGCATAATTCTACAGTGAAATCAATCAGATAATATAAAGTCAGAGAACGCAGACCCATTGTGACACGTGTGTGTGTGTGCGTGCGTGCGTGTGTGTGCGTGGGTGTGCAGTGTGTGTCTGTTACGTGACAGCATTAACAGCTTTTCTTTTCATACGATACACGCATGCACAGCACCAATGAATGCATAGTCCTGTGGTTATAGAAGAGGATCTGAACACACGTTTGAATGCCAGTGGGAAAAAACAGGTATAAAAAAAAAATTTAAAAAAAGGTAAAGCATCTCTGTCGGCTTCCTGTGACAACATGTGTCTTTTCACCTCTTCATCATCACAACAATCAGTCCAGTCAGTCTGCAGGGGAGCCGGTTCAAGCCTGACATGCATCATGGACTCGACAGGCATGCTCCTGCATCTACAGCAGCCGAACATACTAATCTGTATCTGGTGTCTTTATTCTCAGAGCGTCTAACCCAGTGGAGGAAAGCATAAAACAATATTAGATTAAAAGGAGATTGAAAGCGGTAAAGGATGAAACCCTCATTTGCACCATGTGGTAGCGCAGACAAAGACTCTATTACCGCTGTTAGAAGCGTCTAAAGGTCATGCTGTGATGACTGTGTTTACATATCGTTAACTACAGTTTTATGCACTAAGCAGTGGAAGATAACATTTTGTTAGATTCCCTCAAATCTGGGGGATTCGTCTCCTTAATCTGTACCTTCGATTCCCCGCCTGCTTCTACGACACGATGAGATATCCTCTCCTTCTGGCTGCTTTAACACTTCCTTTACAATTTGAAAGCATCTTTTGGAAGCGCGAGTGTGCAGACTCTGTTCATGTGGACTCGTGTAAAAGAGGATGTTTACTCTATTGTTAGCTTTAGCGAGCGGCGTGTATACACGTGGCCAAAAAGTCCTTCCGCTGCACTGACAGAATAAGCTTATTCTACACAAACAAATATAAACACCAAACATTCATAATACTCTGAAGCTTACGCAGGTGTGTGCACATGCTCCCACGTGCACTCGCAACACAAAAGTATTAACACAGGCACAATTGGGAGTGGGGTGGGGGGGTGTAGTCAGCTTGATGTATTATTCAGTGGCCCCAAGTGGGTGGCTTTAGTCGGTGTTGGTATCACAATTTTTGTGCTCAAACACTCCTCACACTATTTAAATGGCTTCACAAAGAAAAGGTGTCACACTCAAGTACGTCACTCATCGCACCTATGAGCAAAAGACAGCTCATAAAAAAGTCTATTGCCATTTGAAATAAGATTTCTAGCCAGTCCTGAAAGGTGGCAGATGACCACTGAATACTTAGTGGGGTATTCTCACCACAACGCTGCCAAGCAGAACAGCATAAGCTGCTAAAACTTCAGTTGTGTTGATCAGTCTGGGCTATCACAGCCATTTACCTTCATATCTGTGGCGCTTATTACAAGAAGAAGAAGAAGAAGAGAAGGACCTGATCAGGTTTCTCTATATTGATCCATGCATTTTTTAAAAATTTTCTGTCTTTGTCACTCTTCCTTCCTGTTGATTTTAGCGATTGAGTTGGAAAAGCATCACCTGTTCTCTGGTTTCTGAATTACACACAGAACCAGTATATTTACCGAGCGAAATTTATGACAACGTAACAAAACCAATTAGGAATTCCTCATTTATCGCACTGGATAAACACTCATTACAAATCCAACAGCTCTAACTCAAACTTTTAAAATTATAATAAGGCTTTTCTTTTCTCACAACTGCTCTTGATGATGAACCATTCATTCAATCGGCAATTCGTTTAATGTGATCAATTAGCCTGTCAGTCAGTTTGTAAGTGTTTATCTATCAATTGGATGTCCTACTACATTTTTACAAGAGTCATATTAATAGAAATCTATTTCAATAATAATTCAGTGACTATTAAGGATGACATCCTTCCTTTATCTAGCAACTGGGAGCTTTATGCACAACAATGTGGTGACATCTGGAGACTTTGACCTTCTGACGAGAGGAGAGGAGTTCAGTCATTTTTAAAACACAGTTTAAACAGGCAATGAAACTTGTTTGTGTTTGGTCAAGTACCAAAGGACATTGGAGCATCATTAATGCATGAGTTTACAGCCATTAATGTAAATGAAGGCTCGTATATTAACAGGTATACAGTGTGTGGCACTTGGCATGCTTAAAATTGACTGAACTAATGAGAGAGACAGACTCTAATACATCCATTGAGATGTCTATAGTGATGATTAATTTACGACCCCCCACCTTCTCTGATCCCCACGTCCCCAACACATACACACACACATACACGGAGCCTCCTCCCCGCTCCTCTCCCTCACTCACACGCTCTCTCTGCATCCCGGTGACTCTCCCCTCGCTCCCCCTCAGCATCTGATGCAATCCGTTACCAACCCAGAGTGCTTCCCTCTGATTCAGACACAAAGAGAGCGCCGGTGTTGTGCTGAGAGTGGAGACAGAGGCGGGTGGGTTGCGGGAGAGGAGGGCGGTTTGGATGTGTCCTGGATGTGCCAATCCTGACAGTGTCCCCGGGGACACAAACGAGATAAACACCAGATAAGCCTGACAAAGACAGCAGTGCCAGAACACAGGAGTTGGCACTGGTCTGGGGGCATGGCGTGGATTTTAGCACAGAAGCGCCCCCTGTTGGGGATAAATGGCACAGTGTGGGAGTGCAGAAGAGACAAAGGAGCTGGTTACAGCTGAGGCAGGAGGTCAGTGTATGCCTAAATGAGCAATGTTCCCTCACGGCAGGAAAACACTGATGGCGTGGGATCTGCGGGGATTTTTCTGGCTCGCACCGTCAAGTGTGGAGCAGCGCTACTATTCTGGGAACAAGGAATGGTGCATGCATGGGAATTTAGGACAGCATGTGTGTTTGCATGTGCGCTGGGAGCAAGCAGTGGAGATATGTGGAAAGGAAAATACATCACGGCTCATTTACACCATGTGATACATGCTACAAGGATGAGCAGTGCAGACATTTGTGTAAGATTTGTATTTGTTTAATGACTACATGTTCAAGAATGTTTCTTGTCTTCTCCCTCTCTGGCTCTCCTTTCAGAGCGTTCAATAATTCACAGACACATCCAGTCAGGATTGGCTCAGCAGGGGGCGTACCAGCTGACAGCATATTAATACAGAACTGTCAAAACGAAGAGGAATTACATGATGTACAAAAGAAACACACACATACACATAAATATGTGTATTAGCGTCAATGCTCAGTGTCAGAGCATGTTTTTATTTACACAATATATTCAAGCACAAATGTTATAAATTCACCTTCTGGTAAGCTGAGATGTTTTCCGTTCTCTTTTCTCTTCAAAGCAAATAATTTTTTTTGTGATAATTAAATGAGTTCAAAATATTATAAAGAAGAAGCAGGAATTATCTGTAAAATATTTTATTTTATTTTAGATTTTTTTAAAATGTCACAACTAATAATAATAACAAGAACCAATGCAGTCACAGACTGCAACATCTCACGACACCCCTGAATTCAAAATTGTACCCTGACCTACTTGCATAGGTCAAAGATCAAAGCCAGTGCTCTGACCTACTGTCATAGATCAAAGCACTAGCTTTGATCTACGGTCTTACTCACACTTGCCTTCTCCCTTGTCTTTCTATCTTATCTGGTTCCTGAGTGTAAAAAGTTGAAATTTGACCGTGACCTAGTTTTCGCAAGGTCACGGTCAAAAGTCACTCATCATCTCATTCCCATCCCCTTTGCCATCCAAGTAATGTGCTTTTTGTTTCATCTTTCTATCTGCTACAGCTGCAAAGATATTAGGTGGACATACGAACGGACAGAAGGACACGAACACTGACAATTAGAATACATCACCGCTTTGAAGCGGGATGTAATTATTATTATTATTATTATTATTATTATTATTATTATTATTATTATTATTATTATTATTATTATTATTATTATTATCATCATCATTTATTCAATTCAAATTTATTGAATATTATTATTATTATGAAAACTGTATGACAGAACACAATCATCAGGCTGTATTTGCTCTCACATTTATCTACGCAAATGCAAAAGCTACTAAAAGAAAATGAAGGAGAATAAAAAAAACAATATAAGTCTCCTTAATTGTTGGGCCAGCTTTAACACCGACTGTTATAGATTCTCCGACCCCTTTAAAATTTCTTTCCAGCGCTTAATTTTAAAACCTCCTAAAATGTTCATTGGGGTTGAAGGCAGAGTCCATAACGTGTTATTCACATCGTTTCTCCTCTCCGATCACTGACCTCCTTGGGTCCTGTGTCTTCTTTATGTTTCGTCATTCATTTATTATAGAAGGGTTTTCCTTTAAATTATAGTTCCCAGTCACCTCAAAATTCTACACCTAGTAGTGCAGTGTGACAGACAGCATGTAGGAACTTCCACCTGCTAAGAAAAGCACTTTTTTTTATTCCACATCACAGACGACTGCACCTGCATCAGCAACCTTCCAACAACAGCTTCCTGCATCTCTCTTCATTTGCACCACAGATTGAGTGATGATGCACTTAACTGCTTTCCAGTTCAGAAAATACAGAGTAAATATCAATAGAAGGATGATTTTTGAACTTGCTGCCCCGAAGCACAATTTCTAAAACGAGCCATTTGACAGTTAAGTGGTTTCATAGCTGCAATTTACTCGGATACTTGGGATTTGAGTGCAGCTATGCTGGGAATGTAAGGAATGTTGCATCCTAAGCAGCACGAGGAGCTGAAGGAGCTGAAGTGGGCAGAGGGAACTATCAAGGCTGGAGCAACAAGTTGAGCGACTGTCATCACACCCACCCCTCTTTTTTTACACAGTCACACAGTGACACACACACACACACACACAGAGACAGACAGAGAGAGAGAACGAAAGAGAGAGAGAGCCGGGCTCAGCCCGGCTCTTACCTCGCACCACCATTCACAGTCCTGGTTTTAAATAGTCTCACATCACGAGCCAGCTGCTGGAACATCAGAGGCTCAACAAGTACTGAATCACATAAAAGCCATTCACACTGCCTGGTTGTGTCACACTTACAGCCACATGATCACACACATTGACTACCGTGGTGTGTATTTCTCACAAACGTACCGAAAGAAACCCAAAGACAATTGCTCATTGAAGCGTGAGTGTGTGTTTGTGTGTTTTATGTTCTCCTTACCTGTTGCCCAGAGACTTTTCTTCCTGTTCATGCGGCTTGAAAAACCACTTCCCAATCCTCAAAAACCCTTTATCCATCAAACATCTGCAGCAGCGTGGAAGAGGAAGAGAAAGAATGTTATTCATGACACCACAACTTCTCTCTCATTATGTACAAGAAGATGATTAAAGGAGAGGAAGAAGGACGACTGCAGTAAGACTTATAATTCACTTCCATGTAAGGTTACATCCACCAATTAGGATTCTGATTGGAGTTTCCATCAAACGTGTACAGAATTTAGGAAATGAAGTGTAACTACATCCAAACAATCAAAAACATGAACGCCCCATACATGCAGAAATGTGTTACAAACAACACAAGAGACAACATGGTGTCACTGCAGTGTGCAAAATGTTCAAAATAGGAAAAAAAAAAAAACGTTTTCTGTTGTTCCAAATACATCCATGCTCCATGTTTCATTGGCAGAATGAAACACAATTTGATTTATGGATGCCAGGTTGAGGTGGTTGGGTTAGATGGTACACAAAACCCAAGACTCTCACACAGGCGCCAGTGTTTACATCACACACAAAATCACTTTGGGTGAGTGTGTTAAAGTTTGTACATTGAATGACACTCTATCTTAACATGAAAACATAATTCACATACAGAAATGAAATTTCAGTTTTCTACTGTTTAGCTTTTCTACAACTCATCTCCATCTCCATGACGTCATGGCTGACCCCGATCACCACTACTGCATGCGTGTCGAGGACAGAAAGGCAGAAGTGGCGGTAGTAGGTGCAGCAGCAGTTTTGAAATAAAAAACAGAACAAAACAAAAAAAACCGACACTTTGACTATTGAATTAGTTTCCAACGATTTTAGTGGTCAACATCATCATGACTAGTCGACTAATCGTGGCAGCTCTAGTTGCAAAACAACATACTAAAGAGAAGGTCAGTAAATACAGAAACTAATAGCAGAAGGGTTTCCTGGTTGCAGATTATAAATGTTTGTTCCTGGGGTTTAGGACTCGTGTCATTTGTTTACATTTGTGTTTAACTTTGAATTATTTTCCTTGATGTTCTTACCTTGAACTAACCAACTGTTACACTTGGCCAAACCTTCACCATTTTAGGAGAGGAAAATCAGGGTCTTCCACAAACCAAAATCCTGGAAACACCGCAGCTACAAACAGCATCACAGCATCTTGTGGAATAGTGATCAAACTTAAACACAAGTTTACTTCTTTTCTTGTGCAGTCAATGGCATTAAAGGAAGTGCGGAATAAAAGGAGAGATGATCTGGTTTCTGCCAAGCGGTATGTGCGTTTACACATAGCTTTGCAAAACCCTAACCCTATTTGGCTATCCCACCATCTGGGCACTTCTTTACCTCATTTCAGCCTCCTTTCACAGACAAAACTCTGCTCTTGGAACTTTGACTCATCCCTGTGAGCAGGTGCCAGTGAAATCCCTGTTGAGTCCTCTGACCCGGGTCAAAGAATTACAAAACGATTTTAAGGAACACTCTCCACTCAGCTATCCAGCGCTTTAAGCCTCTCTCTCTACCGTCTTTGGTGCATTCTCACCCTCATGTTTTCTTATCTAATGGCTACCGACTGTACAAAAACTCTCTCATGTGAAGTTTAAAATGACAATAAGCTGACAAAACGCAATTGAAACGCTTCATAAGTTCAATACTGGCTCCAATACAAGTCTTATCAGATCAGTGCATCCTTAAGTATGGTTACTGCATTGAAGCCATACAAAAGAATAATGGCAGCTAACAGCTTACTAAACCCACAGAGGAGCAATGGTGATAAAAGCTGGAGCTAATGCTGATCAGGCTCCACTTGCAATTCCTTTAATAGCTGCTAAATGCTAGCTGAAAAAAGTATTACAATTTTAGCTGAAGCCAATAATATTTATCTGGCCTCTCTCCATGCCAGCCAATTTTGCTTCATCTCATTCAAGTTTAGTTGGGAATTTTGTTTGTTCTCATCTAATGAGTAAAAGTTTGAATATGCATATTTATTTTTTCCACATCATGGAGGCATCACACTAAACTGCAAACACAGCATTTTGTAAACAGATAGTCCTCAATCTATGAAAACAATTGGTTCAGAGAGCTTCTTTGTAAGCTGAATTATTTGTAAGTTATTATTTAATAAATTTAGATCTATGATCGACATTTGTGGTCATTTAAATACTATTACTACTCTAAGTAGGAAAAACGTTTTCTTAAGACTTACCAGAAACAATTACAGGACATAAAATCAACACATAAATGAAATAAAATACTCTAGTGCCGTAATGTAACCTTACATCTCTACCTCTGCTGAATGAATTTTATCCTCTGGGGTGCGGTGACGAAGTCAAGCTTTAAGCTTCTGAGGTTTTCCACTGCACTTACATACATGAATGATGCGCTGATGTGAAAAAGATTTCCCAAACACACAAAAGTCCTGACTTTCTACTTCAAAAAAGTTGTTTGTCCATGACAATGACAACCTGAATGCATCCCTTCTTCATTGTCTTCCACTGTCACTCAAATAACGAAACAAAACAAACAGTTCATGGTTTATACATCGTTGACATCTATGGTTTATCTTCCACATTGATATTATACTAAAGCTCTGTATATTAAGCTATGGATCAATAAGGATCAGCCGCTTTAAAAAACAGTTAGCTGCCAGCTGTATGTATCTCAGCTCATTTTTAGTCACTGAAAAGACGTGACCCCTCAGTCAAGTTAGTGGAAGAATATTTCAAGCAAATATTAGACCAAAAAATATGTATATACACACACAAACAGACACTAACAAACTGACCAGGAAGCCTCTGCTCCATTACCTATTTGCCCATTTTTTAATTAGCAGTGAGTATGAACCACTGAACCAACATCACAGAAACTAGATCCATGTTTGACACAGTCAGTGATATTAGTAGTGACATGCATGTAGATAAATATGACTTTGTCACTATGCACTTCTTGTCCCACTTATGGTGCGACATTATGTAGTCATATGCAAACCTGTGAGTCACGTGAGGCTGTGATTCTTATTTATGTTGACTACTATATTGTTCTTACATGTCAACCTCATGTATCAGTTCTTTAATATTAATTTAAATACTCGTATATTTTGTAATCATATTTACTTGAATTAATTAATTTAAATGCAATTCTAAATAAAAAGAAAAACAACAACAATCCATAACAGAGGTCAAATCCATTTTTTATGATACTGTATGAAAGAGAAAATGGAAGTTGTCCCGCTGTGTTGAAATAGTGAGCAATAAAAGAAGTTAGCTTCAAGGTAATAGGAAGGTTAATTCAGCCTGCCCCCTATGATGATCACTGATGCTTAACTTAACAGAGAGCAAATATGTGCTGCTTCATTTAACAGATGGGTCTGACTCAGAAAGGAGAGCTTTGGGTACTTGAGCAAGTGATTCAGCACTCAGATAATAATTTCATTAAGGTGAAGGTGCTGCAAGAAAACTACAGCTGCCTATGATAAGCCATTCAGTTCATTTTGTTTAGTGATTTTTTACATCAACAATGACTTTCTTGCTAATTTGGTGAACTAAAATTACAGATTTCAAGTACATGCATCTGCTTACAATAATAAATGAGTGTGTTAGAAGGTATTTATGATACATTAATAGGCTTGTTAAAAAAGGCTAAATCAAAAAAACTCAAAAAGAAAAAGTTACATAGATCAAACAGGAGTCACTACAACACAAGGTGTAACATTTCATTCTGTGTTAATTATTCAGCAGTCATCAACGTGTGGCTAACGCAATGAATTCTGACATTGATGGATTTACCTTTCCAGCAGGTTGTGTATAGCCTTGAACAAGAGGGTCCGGCACTCGTAGGACAGCCCACACTCCCAGAGCCCCTCCTCAGCCACTGAAAGAAAAGACAGAAAAAAATTCTGACTTTACACTTCTCAGAATTTTATATCTCTGTAGTAAAAAAAAAAGATTATGAGTTGTGAAATTTTACACGACAGCGAGGCCCATTCAAACACTAGCTTGAGGATAATAAACAAGCGCATTTAACTCCATGTGCTTATGTCAAAACAACCAACATGTGCCGAGGAGAAAACCTGCACATCATATCAGGATTTACACCAAAGACGAGGTTGCGGTTGCACGAGCGCTCGTGCGTTCACGTTCAGAGGTTGCTCGGCTGCACAGCTGTCGAGTTGACTGCGGCGATGGCCCAGTCAAACCCTGTGCAGTTGTCAACCTCAGTTAGCTGGGAGGAGATAGTGCGGATAGATCTGTGCAAGCGGACACACACATGCTTGCGTGTTTAGGTTTGTACATGCATGCAGCTCTGAAGTCAACTTTTCTTTTCCAGCAGCCGGAGACAAGCGCGGTCAAATCAGCTGCTCTTTGATCGAGCTCCTGACACGGCGGCAGCAGCAGCGGCTGCACATGTGTCAAATGTGATTTCTTTAACCTCTGCGACCCCAAAACCAACCCCCATTGCTATTCTCCCCAAAACAGCAACACAACAGACACACACACACACAAATGCACGTACGCACACACACACACACGCACGCACGCACTCACGAACGCGCGCACACACACACACACACACACACACACAGGGGCCAGTTAACAGTGTTTCTCTTTGTTCTTTGCCATATACCTGCAGGGCTCCTAGAAGAACTGCAGGCTTGTGGGTGGGTGTTGTGTTTGCTTATAGGGTGGTGGCAAACAAACCAAGCATCACAGAAATACATAAGAAAAATGGAATGAGAGACAGAGGCAGAGGCAGATTGCCTGGGGGATGGGTGGCGTAAAACCCAGTAGACGTTTTCTCTTCCCTCTTCTTCCTCCTCTGCTGTCTCTTCCCTGTATTTTTTCTCCTCTCCCCTCCTCTGTTGCATTGTGATATTTCCCTCCTCCTCCCCATTCTTCTTCTTCTTCTTCTTCTTCTCCTTTCTTCTTCTTCACAGTGAATGAAATTTCCTTACTCGCCAGAATTGCCCTGTAACCATGGAAACGCTGGCGGTGAGAACATGGCGCCCTGGCATTCAGTTTCAACACTGGTCCCTCCCGCTGCTCACCCTCCTCCTTCTCCTCCTTCCTCTGTTCTATTGCTTCCAATATCCCTCCACCGCCACCTCCCCCACACCCCTCATTTACTCCTGCTTCAGGGCTCAGACAGGAAGCTCACTCGAGCCAGCTCTTCTACGGTGGAGAGATAGGGCGAGTATCAAGAGCAGAATGCCAAGTCTCCAGCAAAAAATCCAGTTCATTAGCTCCAACAGTCTCCATACCTCCTTCTTTCCCTCTCCAAAAAAACTTCGAACTTCTCCCTCCGATTCTGCCAATCCCACATAACCCATCTTCATTTAGTCTTGTCATGAGCGGCTCCACCCCTGGCTCTTGATCCTGACTGTTTCACACACTCCTGAACCTCATGTCACTCTCGCCCAAAAGTCCACCACAGCTCACACCCCTGACAAACTGGCTATGGGAAACTTTTCTGCATTGCTTTTTAATCCCTGCATGTGCTTCTTATCTCTTAAAATAGCAGGCAGGTACACTGTGTCTTACAAATCCCAGCAGTGCTAACAGTATGTACTATTATGCCTGGAGAACATGAAATCCACATTAGATGTTCCTGTTTATGTTATGGCTGTCCAAGAGGTGGCTCGCTGTATCGTATCAACACAAAGTGTGACAAATCACTCCTTCAAGCATGCAAGGTCAAGAATCAACACAAGAATACACATAGAGCCCCACACAAACATGACAAATATAGAAAATGGAGTGTGAAATAAAACAATGATCTAATGTGTTAAAGCAGTGGGATCCCATAGGGCTGTGTGATGCCTATACTTGAGAAAAACACCGTGAAGCTGTCATTTCAGCAACAGTCTGTCAGTAAGCATCATGTTTTGAATTTGTACTGCCTGATAATGAGAGGAGGAACACAAATGGCTCAAGGGAGGAGTGTGCTGCAGTCACTAAATGCACAGCTAAGTGCAATGGGGTTTTAAAGCATCATGATCCATCATTCATCACATCCTGAGCTACAGGGAACCGCATCATGCCTGACTTAAAAGAAGTGGATGAAATCAGCCTTGATTAGATTAAACTGAGAAGATCTTTTTTTTTTTTTTTTTTGCTTATTTTCGATGACAATTAGCAAGATTTCTTTAGGTAAAACGTTTGTGTCCATGAAAACAGATGATCCTTTACTGGAAAAAAATCAATATGTGCTAATCTGGACAGATCGTAACCTCTATCGTAAATGGGTGTGAGGAAACTGAAATGCAAATTCAAAAAAAGTTTAAATATGCTTAAAATCGGGGGGGGGGGTGAAAACCAATTCAGTGAAGCACACATTTAGGGCTCTCTCAATGCTTGTGTGAAATTTCCCTAAATTTAAATAAATTAAAAAAACTTAAATAATACAGTTCATGGTCAATGCTCCAAATGCAAAAGGATATTATTTTATTTATTATTTTGACCAAAACAAATAATGAATACTGTATATGGTTTCGTTAAAAATAAAAAATTGACATTCACACTGCATACAGTAGAACCTCGAGATATGGGCTGCTCAATATTCAGGTTATTTGAGATACAAGTCGTCACGCTGTCCATATTTTTGTTTGGCATACGAGCAAAACGAGCCATGTTTCGGTTGGCGGATGGATACAACATCAGCTGAGACTGGATCTCGTTCCTTTTCAAGGAGTAAAGACAGGGGGCGTGTTTGTGTGACTTTTGGGGTTTTTTTATACTTCATCATTGTTTACCTAACTTATACATAATTATTTATGCACAGGCAAAGTATGCATGTCTATTGGTTGATAAAAATGTGGGTTTTTTTATGGAGCTTTTTTACAAGATGAAAATCATTTTAGTTGTTTTAAATAGAGAAATGTTTGGGACAGATTAAACTCGAAGGACAGATTAAGCTTGTCTCGAGGTTCTACTGTACATTCCTACAGTAAAGGCCAAAGATAAAAATGTCACTGTCCCCTGTGACGAGAAAAAAAAGCTTTTTGCTTATTCTGAACAATATAAACACAGGGTGTGTGCAGATCTACATTGTCACAGTGTGTTTGCATACGTGCAGAGAACATAAACATTTTGGTGTGAGAGGGACATCAGACACCACAGAACCATGACAAAATGTGTGTGTGTGTGTGTGTGTGTGTGTGTGTGTGTGTGTGTGTGTGTGTGTGTGTGTGTGTGTGTGTGTGTGTGTGTGTGTGTGTGTGTGTGTGTGTGTGTGTGTGTGTGTGTGTGCAGTGTGTCTAGAGACTGTTTCCCATAACGCCTCAGAGCATATAGGTCGTTGTTGAGTGTACAGTCAGCTAACATCCAGGCCCTTCATACCCCCGTCCTCCTGCCTGGATGCTCTTAACTGCTGCACAAACAAGCAGTGATGGAACTGGGTCGCCATTACGATTCTCTGGATTCCATCTTTATTTCTTTCTGTCTCATTTTCTATCTAACTGTATAGCCGCCGTCCCAAACTGTCTCCATCCCATGTGTTGAATAAACCCTCTTACATCCGTCTTTCAACTGTTTTTCAAGTGTCTTGGCCTCAAACCACTAGAGGGAGTGACCTTTCACCATTACAACACTGTTCCTACACACCACAGAGACATATTGATCCAAGGGGGAGAGACGGCGGGACTAGAGGTGTGACAACACTGTCTTGCACAAGATGACCCCTCTCCACACATTTCCTTCCTCGTCACCCCCCCCCCCCCCCGTCTCTTTCTCTCTTTCATTCACTAATTTGTCTTAGATCAATAGCACCAACAGTCTTGGTGTCCAGTGGTGTCTCTGCAGTGTTCTGGCAACTGTAGGTGTTCTTGCAGGGTGCGTGCGTGTGTGTGTGTGTGTGTGTGTGTGTGTGTGTGTGTGTGTGTGTGTGTGTGTGTGTGTGTGTGTGTGTGTGTGTGTGTGTGTGTGTCTGTGTGTGTAACCCCAATGCTACTTTACTAATTAGCTGCCCTGCTGCATGTCGACCAGAGGTTTGGCTCTGATTGCTGCGTGCGTGTGTGCATTTGTATGAAGTCCCAGTGGTGCGTTCACAGTGCCTCAGAACACTGGTGTGTTTTCACTAATTTGAGAGAAAGATACAGATTCCAAGGCTCTATAGATAGACAGAGATATGACAGAGAGAATCAAAGGGACACATGGACAAAGAAGGACAAGATGACGACGACGATGATGATGTATCTAAAGGAAAGAATGAATGAATGAATGAATGAATGAATGAATGAATGAATGAATGAATGAATGAATGAATGTTAACTACAGATACAACAATGATCATCAGAACAGATCAATATAAACATCGAAGTTTATTTGTTGCTGTTTGTTGAGTTGAGTTGTTTGTTTATTCCTTCTTTCCTTCCTTCCTTCCTTCCTTCCTTCCTTCCTTCCTTCTTTCCTCATTCACTCTTTCGTTCGTACGTTTGTTCGTTCGCTCGCACCGTCATTCGCTCGCTCGTTCGTTCGTTTGGTTGGTTGGTCGGTTGTGTCTTCAACATAAGATAAAATCCACTGATCATGAATCGGAGATAACATACAAGGATAACTTGGAGATGTCTTCAAATGTTTTGGTGTCTTTTGAAGTTCACGCAATACCACCTGATGCTGAAAATAACGTGAGAGTAAGCATCAACATTCAAGGCTTCTAGGGCATAGCCGTAAAACATCACCAAAGAAAGTCAAAGCGACCATAAATGCTGCCTGTTTCAAATCCAAGGAGCAGAACTGAGCAGCGAGGTTCAGATCAGCAGAGAGAAAAGTAACTGCTTGCTCTCTGATACTGATTAACAACGCTATCAAACTCTGCAGATGTGTTTTTGTATTTTAAATCTAAAGCAGGGTTGAGTCTGACTTTTTGCACGTCTTGATTCAAGCCTGCACCTAAATTGAAAGTTCTCACCATAGACATGTTTTTGTGTCATATGAGCAACCCAGAAACCTTCTAAAAAGCTATATTTCCATTTAACACTCACATGGATGTCAGGACACACGGAGAAACACGTGCAAGCAGACACAGGAAGCCCTGAGGGAGTTACTTGCAGCCTTTACCTATACAGTAATAGCAGTTCACTGACTTTGTACTGGCTGTTAATACAGCAATAATATGCTGTATTACTCTGGCAGTGAGCCAGAGTTAATGCAGCTGGGCCAGCTGCACCGTGCAGCCCTCAATACAAAATATAAAATGGATAGAACCTCAATCCATTCAGCAAAAGAAAGGGAACAAATCCCACTTTGACAGTATATTTTTCCAGAGGATGTTAGAGGAACCATTAAAATGGATTCTGAGGCCCCTTAGCTGCTTCACCAGATGAAGAATCTGTGTTCTGTGTTTTGTTGTGGCAAACAAACATTAATACGATGAATCTTTGTAGTTCTTGCAGGTGGCAATCTCCTACAATGGATCACAAATGTTTTTGGTTAAACCAGCCTTACTTTTACCCATCTAAAATGATGTGAAATCATCATTTGATATTCCTTGAGCTGACAAACTATAGGACGATGCTCTTTTAGTATCTTTACAGTCATAACAGTCTGTCTTTGAGATACACTACTGCAACCTTGGGTATCCTAATTTGCTATCTTTTAAATATTTCTCTTCATGAGCTACTGTATATTGGGAAATACATAAATAAAACAAGTTTTTAAAAAGTTGCGACAGGACCATGTTTTCTATTGTGATGCAGCACATTTTCTTCTGACACTCAGTAACCGTTCAGGAAGAGAGGACACCAGCTACTGTAATGAAAGAGGAATTCTGTCCCTGACTTGCTTGATATATGACTTCAGTTATTCAATAGTCTGAGGTCTTTGTTGTCGTATTTTCCACTTCATAATGCACCACATATTTTCAATGGAGGACAGGTTTGGACTGCTGGCAGGAAAGTCTAACGCCTGGACTCTTTAGCACTGGCTGGCTTGGCATTGGCCAAATCCCAATTCCATTTTTTAAACCTAACCCTTTATTTTTCAGTGTCCCTGTTTAGAAATGGAACACCACTCCTCATGGCATCAGTAGATAAGTTACATTATGGTGAAGATAATTACTGCAGGTAATTCTAACTCAGTGGACGAATACAACTCTCTCCTGCAGAAGTTTAGTAGCTGATTTATTTTCTGCTTGAAATATGTTTAGATGCCTGGTTTGTTCAGATGTCCCTTGAATACAAGAAAGTATTACAGTTATATACAAACAGGTTAGTGCTACTATTATCTGCCCATACCATCACAAGTACATATTGTTGGACCTCTGAATAGTAACAATCTGGCCATTTTCCTTTTCAGACCAAAGACCAAAAGGAAGTCCTTGATAAATGGCTTGTGTTTCACATGGTAGAGTGTTAAATCACACTGGTAGACGCAACAATAAACTGTGTTTAATATGCTTCACAGAGGCATGTTGGTTTTTATGCAGTGTTGCCTCAGGGACGGAAGGTTACTGGCCTTCATTGTTGGTTTTCCTTGCCCTTTACGTGCAGAGATTTCTCCAGATTCTCTGAATCGTTTGATATTACAGACTGCAGGTGGTGAAATGCTGCTGTCCTGCATTGAGAAACATTATTCTTAACCTGTTGTGACTTTCTCCCATCCTGTGCTTGTGAATGATACTTTCAGGGATTCCCCTTTCATACTCAATCCTGAAATATCACCTGTTACCCATCCAATCTGGGATTTTTGAGATGTGCTGCTGAAATAGAATTAAGAAGAAGCATATTTTTTACAAAAAACAATGAAGATTTTTAGATTTTATTTTCTTAAGGAACTGTCTCCCAGTGAACTGAATGTCCTAAAGGCCAAGGAAATGATCACATTCCATCTCAACGTCTTTGGAATCAGGGTTTTAGAACAGCATTCCATACTTATGAGGCTTAAGACACATATTTCCAGCATTTAATTACGCTCCAGTAAGCTCATTTCTGGAAAGAGTGTGTTTCATTTCCAGGAGCTGTTACAGTCACATTTGAGAAACACGCTGAAACTCTGAAACACACCTTCTGAGGTCACCCTCGTACAACTTCAGCACCAAAGGCAAAACTTTGTAGAGCTGATCAGCTACATGATACCATGGTTCACCTTCGATTGATGATTAAACTGTGGCAACAAGTCTTCTGGAGGGGAACAAGATTGTACTGCTTAACAATTGCTGTCCCAAAGTCAGCATGACTACCTTGACATCTGTGTTGAAAAATAAGCTTGTTTGCCACCAGACACACATTTCCATGGAACTTAGAAAAGTCTCCATCCCGTAGCCACACTACCCACATTTTTTTAGAGATCAAAGAGGCTCCTTTGTACTTGCTATCCAGGGCTGGAAATTAGTACCGCCAAAAGCCAAATGTGGGTAAAAAATAGTCATGGAACAGTGATTTATGAACAATCACAACACAAACTCAATCAGGAGTTTCAGCTTGATTCACGTCAGCACCTTTACAAGGAGCACAGCTGGTTAGCTCTTTATGTTTAGGAAGATAAGAGCCCTGTCTACCCTTCCTTGTAAACCAGTACTCATTGTTGATAACATGAGAAAGAAGCAGAGTTATCTTGGTAAGCAAAAATTATAACATGAGCTTGAATTTTATAAAGTAAGTCAACACAATCACAGCATCAGTTCACATTTTTTGTGCATTTTTTAAATAGGTGTCAGTAATTACTTTAACAATTAAAAATGTTGTGAAATAGAACAACATACTGCTCTAACAACGTAGATCTAGCAAGAAATATATCACTGCAGCCATCTCCTTTGTTCAATAGTTTCTCTTAAGTGCATGAAACAGTAAGACTCTTATGAGAATTGTGACCTTGGTAACGGTAACTAATTCTTTGTTTTAGCCCACTCTTTCCTGTTGGAGCCGTGGAAATCGGTAAAATTAGCAGCTGTGGAGTTTATCCTTCAAACCAATAAGTTTCTGTGTTGCATGGTTGGAATCCAAAGCTCTACATGCCTCGCTGGGTTGTTATTACTTGTATTTTTCTCCAGCTTTCAGTCACATGAGCATCAAGCTGGCTGATGAGAGAGATTCCTTTACAGAAAAGAACAAGGATCATGCGAGGCCAATTAGACATCAACTGGCAGCATGAGGGTACGGCATCTCACTGTGCCTTTTATCCAGCAGTATGTAAATACAACGTATTTGAACATAGTCTACTCTAATACACAAGCTTGTAATACTCAGTTCAAGCATCTTTGAGCCTACAGTGTCACCTTGAACATAAATGAATGAAAAAAGCACAAGATTGTAAGCTTTACAATATTTTTTGGCATCAAACCAAAAAGAAATAGATATTTTCTTCTGAATTTCGCACCTCATTTGTATCTGCTTCTCTGTTCATTAACCATCAAACGTCTTGTATCTTCCGACCCTGTCAATGTGAGCGCGACAGGCTCCACTCTCATTTTCTAGTGACGCCATTTCTTAAACTTTTCAATGACACCTGTCCAAATCAACACAACAGCCTCTGCTATGCTTCTATGTCCATGCATTAACCACCGTCAACAGGAAAATGAAGGCTTTTAAATGAAACAGATTACATTTAGCTCTTCCAACCTTTAAGCAATGACTCACATAGCGTCCATCTCAGCCTGGACATAAGGTTAGAACTTCAATTTGATGGAAATCTGCTAATCAAATCAAGTTATTCCCGCATCAGGTGCAACAAGGCCATGAACATGAACTGGCATTTCATCTAATGATACCAGTCTGTTTTTAGGCTACCTAACATCATCATCAACCTTTAACATTTTGTAACACACAAATAAATACACATCAATGCATACATGTGTGTATTAATAAGAAGAATACGCATGGCAGGCACTGAGACCAAGATATTCTAGAACAACAGATGAAGACAAACGAGGGGCAGCAATGACAGTGAAGACGAAGAGGAGGAGGAGGCTCAGAGTGAAGGGATGAGGAGAGAGTCTGGAATCAATTAGGTGACTGAGCTGCAGTTGCTTGCATAGTTGTGGGAGTGAGTCAGGCAGAAAAGCAAGACCAGCAAAGGGGTGTGAGTATTGTGCCATGAGTCTATGAATTCATATAAACACCAGCACACAAAAGCAACTACAGTATAGAGTGAGTCTTCAGTATTTGGTGACATATCTAATTGAGCGTGCGAGTATTCTGTTCAACTTAAATGTGTTTGATCATCTCCCCCCCCAGCACTGCTTGGATCAGAGGAGTCAAGTTGCAGCCAGAAAAAGCCCCACCTCTCGTGAGCTGAGGTCAAAACAGAGGGTAAGAACGAGTGGCTGGCAGGGACCCAGGCCATGTCAACACAACAGCATTCACTTCTCCCTTACACAACTTCCCCTAGATTACTTCTTTGAAGGCTGAATTCACAGCGTTTTGTTTTCTACCACTGCCTCTAATGAAAAGATTTGGCGTGAATTTGCTCTTTTAAGAGGACAAAAGTACCAACTTTTTGAGCGCATGTTGTAAAAACAAAAAAAAAAAAGGCTTTGCATCTCGCTGTGCATGCAGCTGAGGTTTGCAGAACAAATGTGAATTTGCAGACATAACAGTATGTGCTGAGTACATCATGTCACAGCTTTATGCAACACATACTGCGGTTTATTCACATGCTATTTCTGCACAAGCATGTCACAGTGCTGCCAGTGAAGATGATGATGATGATGATGATGATACTATGAATACTAGAGGAGCCTTTCAGTCCCTCTGCTGCTGGTGTGTGTATGGATATAACGATATGGAGAGGTAGAGGTAAGTAAGAGGTGAAAATATGAAGTGTGAGCTTCACTATACGCACGTCTACTTATGTAAAACTGGGGATGAATTCTGCTGCATGCAACGCCATGTAAACATTGGAAAGCAACTGCTTATGACTAAAACGCTCCCATCAAGCAAACAAGATAAATTGCACATATCACTTTGTTCAAATTAAATTGGTGGTGTTAGAATTTACTTATTTGTATGGTTCAACACTTTCCAGCTTAATGGGAATGCATTATTTATTCTGAATATGTCAGATACATACAGCATATAAGCTTTTCAATTCTTTGAAGCAGCTCTCCTCTGTCAGACCAGTGCTGTCATTACTGCAATGGCATGTTGACACAGCAATTTATAATTTACAGGATATTTACTGTATTAATACAAAGTCAATGGTGTAATTAGAGTGAGTGAGGAGGATCTAGCTGGAGCTATTATACCAATATCATACCACAAAATGAGATTACACTCTAATACAGTATAACCTGCAATGAAATAGCGTGTGTGTGTGTGTGTGTGTGTGTGTGTGTGTGTGTGTGTGTGTGTGTGTGTGTGTGTGTGTGTGTGTGTGTGTGTGTGTGTGTGTGTGTGTGTGTGAGTGAGTGAGAGAGAGAAAGCGAGGTGAATGGTTGTATGGAGAGCATACATGGTGAATACACAGATAAAAGAGACAAAAGAAGTAATAAAACATGGCTGCTTGAAACACAGGGATTCCTTAAAAGTAGTCGCAGAAATGGTATTTAAAAAAACAGGCGCGTGTGTGTGTCTCTGTGTGTGTGTGTAGTGCGCATTAGCCTCTCGCCAACGCTGACAATCAAAAAAAGACAACTGTGCTGCGAAAAGCCAACAGATTTATCCCACATTATTACATAATTTGACAGTAACTTAGCTCATTCAACCCAGCATGTACACACACACACACGCGCGCGCAGACAAACACACACATGCTAATCTTTTTGATGTTTGGGATGCTGTGAATGGAAGGATGATAAGTGCTAAGTGCCGTGTGCTTTCCCATAAGTCACTGGGAATTTACAAACAGACAAAAAAAAAAGAATGCAACATGGTGTGTGAACTGTTTTGTCATGTAAACACATTTGGTCTCTGTGGTGTCACAAAGTCACAACTGCCCTCTTAGATTTTAGAATAAACAGTAAAAATGAATGAGCATGAAATATTCAGGATCCCTTGCTATGGGTGAATTTCATCGAATGCAGTAAGAAATGAGTTCTTTGAAGTTGTTCCTGTTTATTATGATTCCTGCTAATCGCTCATGTGAGAAAAAGAATGAATATATAATACAGATAGTCCTCAAGATACAAACATCATATTTATGAACATTCATAGATACGAACAACCATGTGCCGCCACATCAGACAACTACAGTTCTCCTTCCTGCTTCGTACCTTGGATACTTTGCTGTTTATCATAGCCCATAAAGCAAAGGTTACTAGTGGTACTGGAAAAATCCATAAGGTAAATGATGATAGTGGTGGAGGTAAAGAAACACGCTTAGGAGTTTTGATTTAGCTGTAATGTATTCTGTTTTACTGGCCAGAGCAGCCCCTTTTACTCACTGGCTGCCACTGTCGTCTACAAACGTCAATTCTGTTTTTCAATGGGGAGCGCTGAGGTACCGTCTGGCGGAGCCCGTCAGTGAAAATTAGGCTTCTAATCATGGAATTTAGCCTAATGGGGCCTGATCCAGTTACGGAACAGAGGGTGGCGAATCAGAGGAAGGCAGAGACGTTGTGGCTTATGATGAAACAAACTTTGCATATGTCCTGTCATAATTTTAGGGAATAGAACGTTCTAATATACATATATACAGTATATATATATATATATATATATATATATATATATATATATATATATATATATATATATATATATATATATATATATATATACAGTATATATATATATATATATATATATACACAGTGTATATATATATATATATATACACACACACACACACACACACACACACACACACACACACACACACACGCTATTTCATTGAATATATATATATATATGTGTGTGTGTGTGTGTGTGTGTGTGTGTGTGTGTGTGTGTGTACAGTGCGCCCTTGTTCCTCATGGGTAATGCATTCCAGGAACCACACGCGATTAACAGATTCCGCGATAGAACGACAAACTACCGGTATTTATCTTATTATTTACGGTAATGTAAATGTTTATTAACCCTCCTCATACTGATATTAAACCACCTTCTATCTGTATTACCTTTTCCCACACTCTTATCGACTATTTAATGCACTTTTGTGTCTCGCGGAAGTCCGAGGCTCATGGAACAGAGCGCACTTCCAGATCCCGCCAGCCAATAGAATGCGCATAAGGTATCACGTGACTGCCGACCAAAAATCCGCAATGAGGTGAAATCGCAAGCGCTGATGTGCGAATGCACGAGGGTGCACTGTAAATATAATAATATCTCCAATATATGAGAGGTGTGCATGTAATTTTTAGCAGTTGGAAACTCTCACCTGAGACAAATGCCACTCATAGAATAAATATAAATTCCTGTTGTCACCATGGACACAAAAAATGGAACAAAAATGATAGAACTCCCTAAATAGCACAAGGCATCACTTTGCCACTGAGTTTTGTTGGGGAACAAAACATTTTTTATTTGACACCTACTCCAGAACAACAACCCATCAGAATGATCTTAAAAGATAGGCCATATATGGTCTGTTACCTACAGTACACCTGTGTCCTTCACATTGACACTGATGCAACTTCAGTAGGGTTAATACAGTGATGTCGCAAGGAGGTTGAGATGATGTACAGTACATAGTCAATGCAAAGCGACAAAAGGTACATCGAGCCGAAAGTTAAATTGAGACACGTTTTCCTTCTCTTTTTTCTTCATCATTTCTTTACATACTGTATTTGTCAAGCCTTGCTGGACTCAAAGGTACACTTCCCTCAACAACCCCCGGCAGTGTGGTTCCATTCCATTCATCACATCTGTGTCCGAACATGTACCCAAATATATGTTGTGTGTAAAAGGATTTGGAAATGAAACGTGACAAACAGCAGGGGATCCTTAATCCTTAAGTTTTAAACTCATGACATTTTGATATTGATCAAAACAGAAATGGTTTGTTTTGATAATCTAAAGTTAACATTAAAGCATTTCCAGGGGATTTGATTCAGATCCACACACAAACAGTTTCCGAAGTCCCTGAACCTCAATCATGAGGCTTCAATTTGCCAACTGTTGTACAAAAAGATATTTATCAGTTGACAGTATCATTATAATAAAGTATACTAACTTCAGTTTTGGGTTTGTTGACTTTCATACTGCAGCATAAAACCATGAAATCATTCCGCTCTGATTTTTCTTCTTCTCGACTGTCGTCTGCTTCGACCCAGAGTCTTATCAGACATGTAAATTTGATTTTGCAAGAAGCAACAACAACTGTTTATTTCTGTTTATATAGCTTAATTTGCATTTACATTTTGCCATTAAAGTAACCAGCTGTTTCTGTGCAACTGAAGTGTAGGACACATGGGTTTTATCCACTTTTTTTTGCTTCATCTGGATAAAATCACACTAACACACTAACATGGATGGATGCTGTTGTCAGTTATAGGGTAAATGGGCCATAAGGGGATTACAATGGAGGAGGGGTACAATCGCTGGGAACTCCTCTTTACATTTGCATGTTTCCATTGACCTGTTTTTCTAAGTGTTTTAAATTTGAACAGAACAGAACAGGATTTTGCCTGCAAAAGTTGGTGTCACAAAAAAAGATAAGCACTTTTTTAGACAATTAATTTTGGGTGCATCAATATATTTTGACACTCAGTTGCACATCACAAGGAGACCAAAACATCTCTTCTACTGAGAAGGTTTAAAGCCATGTAATTACAGAATTAGTGACACCAACTCCATGCACCCAACCCCAAATTTTTATAGTATCTTCTTCTTTTCCTTTCGGCTTTTCCTTTCAGGGTCAGTTGCCTCCATCTAATCCTGTCTTCTGCATCCTCTTCTCTCACACTAACTACCTTCATGTCCTCTTTCACTACATCCATAAACCTCCTCTTTGGTCTTCCTCTAGGCCTCCTGCCTGGCAGTTCAAAACTCAGCATCCTTCTACCAATATATTCACTATCTCTCCTCTGGACATGTCCAAACCATCTCAGTCTGGCCTCTCTGACTTTATCTCCAAAACCTCTAACATGTGCTGTCCCTCTGATGTACTGATTCCTGATCCTATCCTTCCTGGTCACTCCCAAAGAGAACCTCAGCATCTTCATCTCTGCTACCTCCAGCTCTGCCTCCTGTCTTTTCCTCAATGACACTGTCTCTAGACCAAACAACATCGCTGGTCTCACCACAGTTTTGTACACCTTTCCTTTCATTTTAGCTGAAACTCTTCTATCACACATCACACCTGACACTTTTCTCCACCCATTCCATCCTGCCTGTACACGCTTCTTCACCTCTATTCCACACTCTCCATTGCTCTGGATTGTTGACCCTAAGTGCTTAGAATCCTCCACCTGCTTGATCTCTTCTCCCTGTAACCTCACTCTTCCACTTTGGTCCCTCTCATTCACACACATGTACTTTGTCTTACTGCGGCTAACCTTCATCCCTCTCCTTTCCAGGACAAACCTCCACCTCTCTAGCTTCTCCTCCACCTGTTCCCTGCTCTCACTACAGATCACAATGTCATCTGCAAACATCATAGTCCATGGAGATTCCTGTCTAACCTCGTCTGTCAGCCTGTCTATCACCATAGCGAACAAGAAGGGGCTCAGAGCTGATCCCTGATGCAGTCCCACCTCCACCTTGAACTCCTCTGTCACACCTACAGCACACCTCACCACTGTCTTACAGTCCTCATACATGTCCTGCACCGCTCTAACACACTTCTCTGCCACTCCAGACTTCCTCATACAATACCACAGTTCCTCTCTGGGCACCCTGTCATAAGCTTTCTCCAGATCTACAAAAACACAATGCAGCGCCCTCTGGCCTTCTCTGTACTAGTATAATAGTAGTAAATGAAGCATGAATACATTAGCGTTTTATTTTTGCTGATTTTCTATAAATTTAAAAAGACACTCCACTAATTGGAGAACCACAACCAGACCAGCGATTAACCGCAAGGCTGAGTCACACAAAGTCACACAAGCCTTAACATCCTTTCTTCATTTATGTCTCGGCTGAAGACAAGAGCAGAATACAGGTGTGGAGTTAAATATAGGGATTGTTATGCAGGGAAGCCTTTGGTGCTAATTAATTAGCACTGATGTGGAAAATCTGCAAAACTACTGCAAAACATAACCATCTAGAGAAACTTCTTCCTATTTTTCTTCTCACCTTCACCTCTTTTATTTTTCTTTTCCTTCTTAGCTGTAAATTGTCATAAGTTGACGAAAAACTAAAAGGGACAGGAAAGAGATTGCCTCAAATTTTCCAGCTAAAGTAGATCATTAATTTTAAGTTTTTAAAGCTGTTACAACTTAAAATTAATGACCTGCTCTACTTGGAAATTTTGAGGCAATAGGTTTCTTGACTTTTTTTCTAAAGTCACTTATTACAATTTACAGTGAAACCAAGCATGACATCAACTAGACACTGAACTCTGTCCTGTATAACTGTGGAGGAAAGCATGTAATAGAGGGAAAGTGCACATTATGTGCACTGGCAGCATGGACTAATACAGCTATTACTGAAAACTGATCAAGAATGTGTCTGGCTGGAAAGTCATGGTGACTTCAGGGGATTTAGTTTGTTTTGTAAAACACCATCGGCTCAGATGAGACCTGCGCTCAGATCCTTGATATTTTAAGGGTTCGGGTTGAGAGGATCTTTCCTTTTACGGCCATTCATTCATGTAAGCGATACCGTCAAAAGAATATGTCAAGTGTCAAACAAAAAAGAGAAGACAAGCCAAGTAGCTTCTTGTTTTAAAATCCTAAAAAAATCAGTCACCTACTTTCGACATGAGCAAATGCTCTGAATAACATCATATAAGCAAGTTAGAAGTTAGGAAACCAGCTGAGAAAGAAGTCTGATAGACACAAAAAACAAACAACACAGAAAAAACTGAAACACCTTCAGATTCAGATATAAGAACATCATATAATTATTCACTTTAGCATTTGCCAGAAATAGTGGCGTAAAAGACCCATTTCTGTGGTGTTGACCCTCATGTTAAGCCAGACACTTGAGCACCTCATTAGAAGTGAATGGGCCTCGAGGTGGGAGACCGGGCAGCTATTGAGAGGCTTAGCGGGACTCCACGGGGCTTCCTAACTGCCACTAGAAGAGAGAGGAAGGAAAGACGGAGATAAACTGACAGCAAGGCTCTCTCTCTCACGCACACTCTTTCTCACACACACACACACACACACACACACACACACACACACACACACAGACACACTCTCTATGAATGATGAGGAGGAGGAGAAGAAGAAGAAATCAACTTTATTAGTCCCCCGTAGGGGAAATTATTTGTCCACTCTATTGTTAGTTGTTAATCACACGTCTGTGTGTGCGCGTGTGTGTCAATATATGTTTGTACATTTATACCGTATATATACTGTGTGTGTGTGTGTGTGTGTGTGTGTGTGTGTGTGTGTGTGTGTGTGTGTGTGTGTGTGTGTGTGTGTGTGTGTGTGTGTGTGTGTGTGTGTGTGTGTGTGTACAGGCTCGTGACAAACACACACAAGGGGGCCTGTAAGCATGCAGAAAATGAGAGCTGAACAGCTCCTTCGTGGTGCAGCCAATGAGCAACTTGTAAGGGAACAGTGCACAAGGGCACCTCGGCAGTGCTCAGGAGGTGAACTGGCACCTCTCTATTGGTCCATATGAAACTTTTTGGTCCACGTGGGCCTTGAGCCAGTGACCCTCCGGTCCGCAACTCAAGGCAAACAATCCAACTTGTAGTTCACCCACAAGACTACCTGCATCGGATTCCTTCTCAGTTCTCAGAGCACTTTTGGTGCAAACCAACAACATTGAGTATGTGTTTTATCTCAAAGTGGACGGATGGAATAAAAGCTGAAAACATCATTCAGCTTTGAATTTTATGTGGGGGGGGTTTTCTTACTTAAGCATGTTTCCATCTGAATACATAGCAGTGTACATTATCCGGTTTTAATTTTTTAATATAATATAGCAGTTGTATGTGAAAACAAACTGAAAAAGGATGTATTTAACTTCAGAAACTATCACTTCTTCTTTTGGCTTCACAAGTTCTTAGGATATAATTCACAGTGTTTTGTTAGTTCGGTGGGAAATGTGGTTGTACAATATTTAGGGTAAATGGTTGTTGGTGACACCAGCAAACAGAAATGCAAAAAAATTCTAGTTTCAAAAGATCGCTTTACTGAATGTGTTGCATTTTAACTATATTTAAATATAGTTCATTATGTATAGCATACAATGAAGACTGGGACAACAACAAAGACACCAAAACTCATGCTTTCGGAAAAGGTATAAAAGTTTTATGACGCTGTTAACTGTTAAAAAAAACCAGCTTCTTCTATAGGACAGAAGACAGACATTGATTTTGTGAGGTTACTGTAATAAAATCAACATTTCTATGCTTGGTATAAAAAAATGCTGTGGGAAATAAAAAATCAATTTGGCAGTTGTAGACACTCAATGCAGGGTGAGAGGCCGCACGCAAACACAGACATCAAAAGGAGCTGGCTCGGCTTCAGAGCAGAGGACGGAGGGTAACAACAACGGTATTCACTCAATTTAATCCTAAAATTATTTAATTACAAATATAAATATATGTAGCTGCATTCCTTTTTTTTTTTGCTTTAGTCTGAGTATAATACAGACGCCCTGAGGCAAAATTATGATAGGCTAAAGTAAAATGTCTTTATGTCTGCTGGCAGGATTAAACAGAATCTACTAGTGGGATTTTGGTGGAACTTGGTGGAAAGGTGGAAAGAGAAGAACCTGTATGTTATGATGAATCATCATTCTGGAGTAAGTTATTAGTGAAATATTTTTATGTAAGGATTTTTTTAAAATAGTTACTGCATAATGACATCAATGCATTTCCAAATTCCAACTTTTGCAATAGGGGTCAAACTTCCATGCGACTTCTGCTTTTAGGTACAACATAACAGATAAACTGATCAGAGGTAGAGAATATTTATCTTGACAAATACATGAATTTTTTATTTGTTATTTATTTGCTTGAGGTGTTTGTTCTTTTTCTTTAGACGTTCTTCCATGCATTGTAATTGCTACATTCAAACGCTGGCACAGACTTGCTGAACATCACATTGTGATATATTGTGAAGTTTATTTATACAAACAAACAAAAAAAAAAAAAGATTTAAAATCTTGACAACATGAAGTTTGATTCCCCCATCCCCACCCCAATCCCCCACCCGACAATACATAGTGTATTGTAAAAAAAAATGTAATTTTCTGTATTCTACATTAAAACTAAACTGTCGATGGCTGAACATAAAACAGAAACATCATATTCCTCATTTCTTCTCACTTTGCCCCAACAAGCAACTCTGTTCCCTTTCTTAACTTCCTCTGCACTTTCTCTCTCTCTCTGTCTCTCTCTCTCTCCTTCTCGCGTCCCTCCATCTCTTTCTCTCTCTCGTCTAATACACACACTCAAACACACAAAGCTCTCATTCTTTCAGTTTGTGGCTTTCCTTTCAAAACTGAAAGCTTGCAAAGGAAAAGAAATGCACACCCCCACCCCTTCTCTGTGCAGCTGGGAAACTTCACCCCTAACATCTCATCTCTCTCTCTCTCTCTCTCTCTCTCTCTCCCCCTCTCTCTCACACACACACACAAACACAGTGCAGGGTCAGGAGGTCACAGGCCACGCCCTGACAACCCACAAGGGGTAGAGAGAAGAAGAGGAGGCGGGAAGGAAATCGGAGATTCTCCGTCCTTCCCCACAAATTTAAACATGACTGAGGCGAGTAAACATGAATGAGGCAATTTTTCCTCGGCTCTCAGTCTGTTTCCTTCATTTTTCCTTTCCTAGCTCACATTCCCTCCTCCCTCTGTGTAAATCTGCACCCACATCTGTCAATGAAAAGCAACAGGAACAAGTTTAACTCTTCACGATTGTGTGACAGCACACTGGTTCATCGGTCGCCCCGTCACAAACAGCCACAGACTGAAGGACAGACTTATCCTTTCTGATAGATCTGATATGAGAAAGGTGTGAACAGGAGGTGTGAAGTAACCAATTTTCAAAATAAGTGCGTATCCTTCTCTCTCTGAGTCACGACGGCAAATAGGAAACAGAAAACACAGAAACAGAAAAAGGAAACGTGCAAAGCAAAAGTGGCTTCATATCTAGCTGCTAAAAGAGAAATCACAGATGTTCGTCTCTCCTTCCAAACAAACCACTTCTTTTCTCCTTTTTGAAGCATGAATTCCCATCTCTCTCTCTCTCTCTCACACACACACACACACATAAAACCCTCCCTTCCTCCCCTCTTTCTCGCTACATGTATGTCTCCCTTGTCCTACCCCTCCTCTTCTTCTCCCTGCTCTTCCCGCCCCTATTCCTCTCTTTTTTTTTTTTGTAGCTCATGTTTTCTTTTCTTTTTTTTTTGGCTATCATGGAATTGCCGCTTTCCACATGTGACTCACTTTTTCACCAGCAAAAGCCAGACAGGAAAAAAATAAAAAGCCAAACACTGCTCTCTCTCTCTCTCTCCCTCTCTCCGTGTCCTTCTCGCTAGGTGAAGCAGCATTCCTTTAGGGGGTTCTCATATCCTACATAGGTCTCCATTAAGACATTTGTCAGCTGGCGACCTAGTTCCTGATTCTAGGAAAAATTGGGAGGCTAATTATTCATTCCCTCTGTTTGAGTTTGGCTTCTGTGAGCTCTTCCTAAGACAAACCCTGGAGGAATAAAGAGACAGAGTAGGCCTTGATTGGCAACTGTACACCCCCACTTTTTATTTGCCAGAAACCAAGCATGCTCACAGACATGTGCCACCCTAACATCACAGAAAGCAACCCCCCCCACCCCCTCCAAAAAAGCAGAGGAAAAATAAAGCGCAACAAAGCCTGAAAGAAGGAGGAGTTGCCGTGAGGAGGGGGAAGGATGAAGAGAGGGCTGGAAGAGGCGAACGTCAGAGGAAAGAATGAATGCCAACTAAAACTTGTTGACACAGAAAAGGGGTTCGGGAGTCATTTTAGATCAGGGGTTGGTTTTCTTTTCTTATTTAAATCTCAATTAAAAGTGTCTGACTGAAAATCTGAGCTGAGCTTGTCTGTATTTTCTCCCATCAGCAGAAAAGATACAACTCAGAGCAACTCACCCCACAATGGAATTTTTTCAGCTATGGTAAAGGTTGGTGGTAATGAGTGTTTGCTTTGTAAAAATGGAGTAGCAGGTTGCTGTTGATGACCTCATATTTTTTTTTAAAAAGCCGTTCCACATCCAGAGATATTCTTCTCTTTCATGGACTCTCTTTTATTCACTCCATCTGCTTTATTTTATCCTAATTGACCCTGATGGCCCTCATCTTGTTCATCTTTAATGCTTTTCATCCAATTCATATTCACTGATTTACGACTAAATGTCCTAATAAGGTCCTGTACAGAAAAAAGAAACCACTTTCATACAGGTTATCAGGTGAGAAGCACACAATACTACCTGGTGTTCGTCACGCATATTGTAAGGAATGTTAGTGCAACCCTCATTATTTCTCCTGTGCATTCATTCACAAAGCCGCTGTAAAAACCTCCTGATTATTTACCTTCTTTATTGATTTGCTTTTCATTTGCTAATTTGGCATTTGATGGTATTATTATATTGATATCTGCAACAATGATTGGGTAGGTGGGGGGGCAGAAAGAGAGGAAAAATGAAAGGGAAAACATCACGGAGAAGCAGCAGGGAGAAACAAGGAGAATTATAGAAGAAGTCATAATATACGAAAGACTTAGAAAGTGTGTCAGCTGCAGTGTAAAGTTTTATACAGTATATATCTAGCAGCTCATCATAAGAACCATCATTTGGTTACAGCTCACGCTGGATAAGTACTTGAAGAGGCGACACTTGAGGACCACCAGTTTGAATCCTGACCGTGATAATGGGAAGCGTGAAGAGGAAACCTGTGTCTGTTCACTTAACAAATACCGTTAAGATGCCCTTGAGGAAGACACGCCATCCATCACTAATTCAAGAAGTTCTAAGTAGAAGATTATTGCAGGACTGCACAAGAGATGACAGAGCTCACAGGTGGACGGGCGTAAACGTCTGTGGTAATATGAGGAGATTGCTATAAATTACATGCCTGCTTTATGAATGAATAAATATAACAAGAAGCATATAAAAATAGGCATTATGGAATTTATGTGAATTCACTTTCTAGATGAGGCTCAGATGAGAAAATCAATGTCGCTCTCAGACCTCTAGTCTGTCTGCACTACAGGTCCAGAAACAGGAAACTACTTGCTGCCAAAAATTAAGACAAATCAATTCATGACCAGCTTTAAAATTTACTGTATAACATATATGTCTATTTTCAAAGTCCGTACTGTTCTGATCCGATGATTATTTGGGAGAAAACAGTTTCAAAGCTAAGACAGAGCTCTTGGAATTCCAACTACGAAACAGTCAAACCATTGCTATATTACTCAACAGCTATTTGACATTTGTTCAAGCTACCTGTAAATACATACAGCGATCAAAATATCTTACTTCATCTTGTATGCTCAAAGTATATCTTGATTGCTTCGTAAAAAAATTTTTTTTGCCGTGGGCCATAGAATTCCTTGACAAGGTGCAATGACTTCTTACAGTTTTGTTATGGGGTTGCTAGGAAACCAGCAAACATATAATAATTTAATGGTTCATCAGTTTACCCTTTGTAAAAGTCTCTATCATGTTTACACCATGCTCAATGAATTTGCCAAAATGTCAAACTGTTCCATTATTGATACGGACTTTGAAAGACTTAATTAATGAGGTTGTAGCTTTTTAAATAGACAATTTAATCATTTTTCTTATCTGGTGTATTTCCAACTAAGGGTGAACCAGTCAGAATATAAAACAAGTGTTTTAAAGCACGTATGTGTAAAATCATTATTACTCACTCGTACACATGGGATACACAAAAGTGACGCAATGACGACCCTCACTTACAAACCAGTGAGGATGTGACACCGTTCTGGTGCACAACACTGTTCCGCAAGAATAAGAAGTGTGTGGTATACTGTATATTGGTACAGATACTGTGTTGTCAGTTCATACATCTGGGGCAGTGTATGATTCATAATTCAGACAGAAAAAAGTACTTCCTTCCACGATGTATTCAATGACCTCACAGACCACTACTACCACTACTATGGAGTCTGATGAGGGAGCTAGCAGACCGTGTGCTGTCCTCCACACTTAAGGTTGATGTTCTTCTATGTTCGTCTATGTTCTACGTTGTTGCTCTCTCCACTTCCAACCAAGGAAGTGACAACGGCTTTATAAAGAAAAGTGAGGCAGAACAAAGCTGAAACAGTCTCACATTTCACAAGCGAGCGCAGGTCACAGTCTAACCTCTCTCAAACAGCAAAGCGCTGCTTTAACTGTGAAAAAATCAAAAAATGCATCCGTGATATCTGTGGCACCTTCAATCCTCCAATCAGAAATGGGCTCTGTTTGTTCTGTTCATACTCTGTTACATTACCTTCTTGCTTTAATAAAAAAAGACACCGGTAAAGCTAGTCTTGTCTTTTTTATCAGATGATTTGAATGCTTTATTTTCTGTGCATTAAACTCACAATCAGCTCACAACTTCATATGAAGTTAACACATTTCCAGTCAAACAAACATATTTCTTCGACATTTATAATTGATTTATTTAGTGCATAAATAAATCAATTATGCACTAAATTAATTCCAAAAAGATTGTAAGATATCGGAAAGAGGATGACAAACAAGGAAGTCAATAATCCTCTTCAAGAAACATTAAACTCTTCTATCTCAAACTCAACACGTTACATTGCTGTCTTCAGTTACAAATTGACAGTGTCGCCTCTTTTTTTATCTAGTATGACAAAGGTTTAGACCATTTAATAAAATAAATAACTGTTGCATCATTAATGATATTTTTTAATATTAAAAACATGAAAACACATTGTTTATCCAGTCAGCAAGGAAGGTTAGAAAAAGCCAATTGTTCACTGTATTTTTTATTTATTTATCGGATGAATTAGGTAACAAATGTTAGAAAAAAAAAAAAACAAACTGCACCTTCAAAGTGTGCATGAAACGCTTCTGATGTTGGTAATCCAATCGGCAGTGTTTCCTCGATAAAAACCCAGCTACGTGTTTCCAGTGTGAAATATAAATGTGGGTTAGCATACGTTTTTATCGCCAAAATAAACAGGAAATCATTTGCAGCACATTACTAAATGAGAATCCTCACCAGCGGAGCCATAACAGAAATAACCTCAATCTAACCTGTATTTCTAAAGCAGGTGGCAAGTGGTGAAGAGGGTTTGTCTCCACAGGCCAGATTATGGGTTCACAGCCAGACATGGACAGATGGAGGCAGAGGTTAGTTCTCCCTCCTGCGCTTTGCTTTACACACACACACACACACACGCACACACACATATTTGGAAACCAGTTTTCACAGGACAATTACCTTGCAATCTCTGCCAACCCCCACTTACACACAAACACACACAGACGCACACACATACACACACACACACCTTTTGCCAATTACAGACACATACTAGATATGATAACACGGTCTTGCCGCACACACACACACACATGAACCTGTCATGGTGCGTACATGCATTCTTCACAAACCTCCAGCTCCACAAAATATGGCAACCGGCTCTGCTTATGAAGGGCACAGCAGCCGGCTGCAGCTTCCCTAACAGAGGACAGACAGGCTGAGACTCTCTCCTACATATTTGGCACACATATTTTTTCATATGCCTGAAGTCATGTCCTATTCACACCCTCTCTCTGTTCTGTTAATTCCATTATCTCTGATTACTTTCTCACAAGCATTGTTGCTCTAATCCACTTGTTGGTCACATATCATTGTTGCAGCAGCCAACCGCTGAACTGATAATGCATGTGCACGACCCGGGTTTTTAATGCAGTACCCCCCCTCACTTCTTGGTCTAATTTTGACTGCTTGTTTGATGCTGCAAATCACATTGAAAATACAAAAAAAAGGGGACGCTACAGGTGAAAGATTTGTCAGTTCTGCAAATGTAAAATAACACAGATGCATTGTTTAATCATCTAAAAGCAGCCTTTGCTATTCAGTTAGAAATTTTGTAATATGATTTTGAATTAAATATGTACAAAATTTCTCTGAAATGGCGTGGTAAAAACCCCCATTTCTGAAAAAAACACTCACTCCTAACTAGGATTGATTCCAGTCAGAATGTTGTTTTTTTTTTCTCCCAGATTTTCCCTACTTTGTATTCCTCTCAGCTTTAATACACTTTCACAAAAGAAAAGAGAAACTCGGGGTGGTGGAAGGCTGTCTCTTTGTGAAAAAGAAACATACAGTAGATATTTAATCTATGTGTAACCCTTCTATATAGTGTTTTTCTTTACTGTGACACTCATCTGATTGGAAAATTAAAGTATTCTGATTATACAAGGTAAATTCATTTGTTAAAACTGCTACGCTGTGTTAAATGAAGCTGTCTCTCTTCCTCCTGCATTCACCTTGACCACCTGCTGTTACGGTGGCACACAGGAGCACCTCCTATGGTGTTATCAAAGTCATTAGCCGTAGTTTTGTGCTGTAGAAACTCCTAACTAGAGAAGGCTACATCTACCCGCTCCTCAGCAAGTCCATAATCAATCCTGTCACAGTTCCCCTTTCTGGTTGTAAATCGAGAACATGTGTAAGCCCTAAAATGACACTGACATCTTCATTTTAGTAATCTAGCTGATGCATCAATTAGCAAGACATTTGCAAATGATCCTTTTTCTCTGATTTCCTAGCAGATTTTGAGCATATTTTCACAATAGATGCAATAAATTGGAATAATAGCAAAAGAGTATTGAGCGTCTCATGATATGAGGAAAATACTTTTTGAAGCCCCTTTTTGAAGTAAATTGGCCTCAGATTTTTGTCTCATCTGAATGGCTGCAGAAAATAAGAATGATAATGTTTATTAAAACAGGACCAGTTTGTAAAACAGGTAAACTAGACTAATATGCATCCGAATCAGTTATAGGTTCTGAAGAGGAGGTAATAAGTCACGCTTGTCTAACGCAGACGGGAAGGTCGTTCCTCCACGGGGGAGAAAGGACACAGGAAGGCCACTGTGAAGAGACAGATACATAATTGGACAATTGTACAAGAGCAGTGAGCACGGAGAGGAGTCTAGGTCACAACCTGAAAGTTTGAATTTTGTTTGCAGCGTGTACAGATGTGCGCAGGGTGGCCCAATAATATGACAGGAAATTAAGGGACACTGAGGACGAGGTGCCGTCATGGATGAGAAACAAGGACAGAGGAAGAGTCCTAGTAATGTGGTTTATAGATGCTTTAATTTGGGAGATGTGGTAAGTTCACATCATAACTATGCTGTGGGGCACACGTGGAAGATTGAAGTCACTAATCTGCGCAGAGTTTGAAAAAAAAAAAAGGAACAGCAGCACCATCTTTACAAGCTTGACCTTGACTTTGCAGACAAGCATCCAACTAGAGATGTCAGGGAGGAAAGAGCAGATGAACTCTGTGTCCCCCACATGTCAGACTTCCAGCTGTTGGAGGATAAAAAGTAAACATGGCTGGTCTTAGATCAGCAGGAAAAAAGCAAGAAATAGAAGCGAGAGCCAAGAATTGGAGTTTACGAATGCGAAGATAGGCCAAGGAATGAATCTTAAGTTTGGGACTCATCCAAATGGAACTTTTAATTCACATTTAATACTTGATTTATTTTTTTATATATACACTGTCTACGTGTACAAAACTGACAATGAATAAGATTTAAATGGCTGCACTTCCTTTAATGTTCACCGGACTGGACCACAGAGTAATTTATGTGAAATCCAGACAGCTACTTTCTTGAAGTAAAAGAAATGCAAAAATTACAGATACATAAATAAATTAATAAAAAAATAGCAAAATGGACACTGAGGCAGTTTTATGAGGCAGTTTATGAGAACAGTTCTTTGTAGTGTATTGGTATAAAATTATTTTTTGTCCTTTGTTCAAGTTTCATCTCATTTTTGATTTAACAAAACATTGGCTAAAGGAATCAATAAGGTCTATACATTTTTTACTCGTATTTTACTGTATTGATTTATTTATTTGACTAATTTCCACGAGATCCTCTAAAAATGTTTTGTTTTAATCCTGACTGAGTATTCTTCTCTGTATGACAGATATTTTGATATATATTCATTTATTTATTTATTTGATATTTCTTTCTTTCTTTCTTTCTTTCTTCTAACTTAACGTGACAGTTGTCAGGTTAACAGGTTATAGACCTTATAGAACTTCATGCTCTCAGACATATAACGGCTTATTACTGCTAATGTCTTTGCTGAGCAGTAAATTGTAAAACCTGTCACGCTTATCAAACAAAACAAGTTTAGAATAGTAGTTTTAACTTTGTGCATGTCAAAATAAGTGAAGTAGGAGTGTGTTAATATAATTAACAGCACAGGCTCTGAAAACTATCCTGACACTCTCTTGGAGGACCAAATTGTTCAAATAGTTGCCACGGAAATGCAAAAAAAATAAAGACAGACAGACAGAATCAGAATCAGACTCACCTTTTTATTCCAGAGGAATAAAAGGCTGATTCTATTTATCAACTTATGCAACAAAATCCACTTTTACAGATGTGCTAACTTTTTTTGTGTGTGATGAATCAGAGAATCACCACACAGTCCCACAAACACACAGACAGAGGTGTGAGTTCGTGTGCACAACCTGTGGTGACATTGCACTACTAAGTTTTGTGTTTGTCTGCGTGTAAGATCTGCTGGACATAACACAATGCTTCATAAGGATCAGGACTGTGTGTGTGTGTGTGTGTGTGTGTGTGTGTGTGTGTGTGTGTGTGTGTGTGTGTGTGTGTGTGTGTGTGTGTGTGTGTGTGTGTGTGCTGTATGTACATATATGCCTGCCTGCACATCCACAGCCTGCATAAATGCTTGTGTGTGCATGAATGTGTATTTATGACTCATGTCCAAAATGTGTCAGTTTTTCTATGGCTGAGCTGGAGAAATACTGACAACACAGTGGTTTCAAAACATTAATCCTGTTTCCTCACCCACACATGTACATGAGCCAATGCCATTTGATTTTTAGATTTTTAAGAAAGCGGTAATTTGATGGCGATGCTTAAACACCGAACAAAAGATTATCAGAGACGGTGCTGGAATACGGAGATAGATAATCAGAACAAGATATCTGTTACTACTGACACTATCTCAGAGCCATGATCTATTTAGACCAGAGAGAGGATTCATCATCTTCATACTTTATCAAGTCGCTAAGACTCAACCAGCTTTGTAGGATTCACAGCTTCTTTGTCACTGTTGCCTCCATGATCACAAGATTTAGTTTATTTCGTAGATTTGCAATAGCATTTCAGATCCTCCTTCCTGCCCCATCACCTCAGATGACATGGGGGCATTTTCCTCATATCTGCATGAATAACAGCCAATCAACTCATGCATCTATTGATTGCACTCAGCCACCATCTATGATTGCTAGTGCAGCATCTGGCAAACTGCATGTCTGTGCGTTATTGTAGCTGCTGCGAATTTAAATAATACCTGAAATAAAATTCCAGTTCAATGCACTAAAATTTTTATTTTTACAATGCACTAAAATTGCATAGTCTGTATTTTATTTTTTGTTGTGGAAATCCTTTTCTGGACATTACATGTCGAACACACCATCTCAATAATCACCCATACAGTGCTCTGTTGGCAGACGATGCTGTGATGCTGTATAGCCAGCTCATTCAAAAACATGTTAATTCACACGGCTTTAATATTTACTACAAGAATGGAAACATAATTATCCAGCTGATTATTCATGCTAAATGTGCATATAAGCCAGCAGCTATGGCTGTTTAGTCAAATGTGTATAAATCAGCATTTCCAACAGACGTCCGTCTCAGCGGTAACAGAAGAGACACACCTGCATCAAAACTTTTCACAAAGCAGTTCAGTCTCCACATTACATCATCAAGTCCCACAATAGTTTGACCTGAGCATGCAAATCTGACACCTATGTGATTCAGCACAGGTTCAGATTCAGTTTGATCTTAGATGAAATTCTATAGAATTATTAACTACTAAATGTGGAGTGTACTTTTAATTCTGATATGAATACAATAAAGTCGTGTTAATTAAAGTAAATCCTTTATGAAATGATCTGAAAATCATTCTTGAAGGTTAAATATATATTTTGAATGCTAAAGTAGCAGAGGAGGAGATACAGATGAGTAATGGCATCCTGAACACAGGACGACTTCACACTGTTTGTGTTTGTGTGTGTGTGTGTGTGTGTGTGTGTGTGTGTGTGTGTGTGTGTGTGTGTGTGTGTGTGTGTGTGTGTGTGTGTGTGTGTCTCCTCTGTGCATCTGTCTTCAACATGACTCTGTCTCGTGTTACAACTAAACAACACTAAGATAAGTATCTGAAGAGGTCAGAGGTCAGGAAAAGGTCCTTGGGTTCATGGAAGCATAAATAGTTTCACAAATATTTTGTGATATAAAATTTACTGCATTAAAATTGAAGGATTCTTATGCTTAGTATCCAAGGTTAGCTATTGATATGTGACACTTTCAGAAAACAGTTCTGCATATCAGTTACATAGATGGAGAGAAAAAGGTTGAAATCAAGGCGACATGAGGAAGATGGAGCGAGCCAACAGTGAGACAGAGAAATAACACACAGAAAATTCCCGCGGAGAGTAGAAATTCAGGTGTGGAGCTTTCTTAAGACTTGGCAAATATTCCCTCTGTTACAGCCGATTGTAATTTGGAGGCGATCCAGTCTCACTTTAATGAACAATTATCAGCTCCTTCTAACACCCCAAGTGCTATTTTCAATACTTAATAGCAATTATGCATAGAGTCCTGCGAGATTTTACAGTAGAGGTAAAGAGCCGTATTATCATAATTGCGTGGCACATGCATGTGTAGGTGTCTGTCAGTTGTTGAGTAAGGGTCCTTATACCCCCCCACAAGTTAACACTGACTCATAGTGGAGAGCATTGTGTTAGATTAGTGATAACAACCGACCTATGACCTCATGATGATCTGGGCATCTCAAATGAACATGTGCTGCGTTTCACTCAAAAACTTCATACTTAGTTGAATATTTATGGAACTGTACTATCGATCTGACAAAACCAGGTGTTTGATGGCTTCACCTTCAACTGATTTCTGATATTTTCCACAAATTACACGGGAAAAGCCGAAAGGAAAAGAAGAAGACACAGTTATGGAATTTGATTCTGGCATATTAATTGTCTGGCAGTTTTTAGCGAGACATTAATGACACCCTAACAGCATGAAAGTCAAAGGACGAAACAGCAAACTGCATTTAGGATTATAGTTATAATTTATAATATAGTTATAAACAGTCATACTTATTTTTTCCTCAAAATTTGCTGAACATGGTTTTATCCATCACTATTCTTCTTTCTATTAAATTGAGACATGACAATAAATACTTCTATGAAAAGTCCTAAGGTCACATCTGTGTCCCAGACCTTGGAGACAGAATTGCGTGAAGACACAGCAAACCCTGTAGAACTCAGCGATACACAGCATTTTAATAGTTGGAGCTCAATAATAATAATTGTTCTGAGATATTAATGCAGTATAACAGCTTAATGTACAATTATGGCAGTATGTTCAATTGTTTACCCATCAGTGAAAAATTATATGTGAACTGTGCAATAATTATTTACGCTGTTATAATTATACAGCAATTATGGCATTCATGTCACTTGCTATTTACTCGGCTGCTTATCGCACACCGATGTGTCTGCAATAGCATAACCCATACTCATTATAAACTTTATAATATTTTATGTCACTTTATTGCACTTTATTTCATTTAGCAGTGTTTTTCTCTTTCCTGCGTGATATTTTATGTGAGCAGCCACAAAGTATTTTTGATAATGATTAGTAGCTCATCGTCACGCGTAGCAACAAGATCTTTAGACCACTGGGGAATAATCAGTAGCTGTAAAATTGTATTCAACAGGTTATGATTATTATCAATTTCCTTAGAAATCAACGTGAGAGTCATAATTGAGAGATTAGGCTGACATTAACAGCTTGCAAACTGGTGTTGTCGCACCGCTGCATACTTGTTACATGGCTTCAGGTGAAGCATTTTTTGCTGTGAATATCAAATTCCTGAGGGTAAAAAGTCACATGACTGACAAAAAGAGAAAACACATGACAGAGGAATTAAGGATAAGGACACTAGATAACTTGTTATCACCCGACAGAAAGCATCACAATAAATTACCTCGGCACCTGTTCGCGATGGAGACGAGAATCAATTGGAGTGTACAGTATCTTTCTTTATACACATGTTTGTGCAGTCTGAGTAAAAGACTCTCCCCAATGGCAGTGAGAACATCTGTCAAACATCTACGGCGCTGCCTGAAAGGCATTTTCACATCAGCTGAGCTTTAATAGGCAACTGAAGACTGAGATTCTTGCTATCGCTTGAAACCCTCCATCCAACAATCCTGCTTCTTTTTTTTTCTTTCTGTCTGCCTGCTGCTCAGCTAAACCAAACCCATGATAATCCCTCTCCTGTTTCCTCCTCTCCCTGTCTTCCCAAGGCTTAGTCGATATGTCGGACTTCTCCACACGTGCACGGTGAGATAATGAAAATGTTTCTATAAATAGGGACAATACTGCTGACAGTCGCACTCTCTCAAGTGAGATATCTGAGTGTAATTTTCACTAACACTCGCATACACACACACACACACACACACACACACACACATGTTCACAAGCTCGCAGTAAATACAGGGAAGAAAAATCTCCTCTATTGTCTTGTGCTTCATCATAGTGATAGTCCTGAAGCAGCATATTAACACTTGCAAAGCAAACACAATTCAAATATGCACTATATGAGACTCAAACCCTCCACAGAACAGATCAATGTGGCCTCCACATTTTAAACAAACAGCACACAGCGTGCTTCAGCTGACTACACATATTCATGCGGCTAACAGAAACCACCACCTATGCTAAGACACTGCAGTTCATATATAATACAAATGCATTATCCTACACCTTAGTACTCAAGGTTATTTGCAACCCATAGACATAAAATTGACAGTGATTTTTCATACAATCTTTCTTCAGACTATATAATCCTACATTTTCAAAGCATTGCTCTGAAGCTAAAGCGAAGATCGATGGGATGGAAAAATAATTGAGATGGATCTAACAGAGAAACCTCAGACTTCATAATTCATTCTCTATCTCACCTTCCAGCTCGTGATGAATGATATCGGAGAGGTTGGGCTCTTCACCCCACCAAAAGATCCACAGCTCCTTGGTGTCGGGCCTGATCTTGCGTCGCCATACGCACAGCAGGTTGGCCTGCACGCAGCGCATGAAGCTGCGCAGCACCGGGTCGTCCTGGGCCGGGGCCGAGATCACCGGTCCGTATTCCCCGCCGCTGCGGAAGCAGTAGCAACGCCATTTAATGCCTGTCAACTCCGCCTAGGAGAGGAGGATGGAAAGCAGTGATTAAAGCCACAGTCCTTTCAGCAACCTCCAAATTACAAAAACAGCGTTGTTATTATGTGTATCGACTAATGTTGTAGTTTTACTCTTAAGGCGTCCGTACAAACAGGGTTGAATGTAAAAGCAGTCAGAGAGCAGATTAATGTCCTAAGATCTGTCCTGAGATACTATTAAATTAAATCTGATCTGTGAACAACTTTTCAAATTATCTACTAGACAAACAGAAAGATCGCTTGAGAAACAAACACTTGTGATCACATGATCTCATTCAAATGTTGCTGGAAGAGGGCATTTTTTAAAAATCTTTTTATTTAAATCAATGCAAAATTAATCAACGAAAAATGAATCCATAATGGTATGAATGGGCTTTTTGTACTAGCCTTACATCTAAAGTTATCCTCCTGATAAAATACGTTTTTCTAGATTTTTTCTGACATTTTATAGGCACACAATTAACTGATTAATTAAGTTAGTCAAAAGATAAATCCATTATTATCATTCATGATTAAATAAAAGATGTTTTATCCATCAATCCATGTAGTGACAGAAATTTAATCAGTGTTGTGTTAATTGTGAAGTGCTGTACTGAAGTGCACATGATTTCTCACATGACAAGAGTACTCAATTAGTAAAATGACAGTTTTTGTCTGGGTTAAATCCACTATATCAGTGTCTATATTATGTTTTCACTAACAACAGCTACGATCCCATGTTTTGGTACATTTAACTTCCTCTTGTGCAACCACAACCTCATTAAACCAATATTGCGTCTTTCCTCGGTACCATTGATACCGTCCAGATACAAATGGAGCGAGTGTGTGACAACCAGCTGCGAGAGGAAGTAGAGAGTGGCGGCGAAACATAAAGAACGGCCTTGAGTGAAATACAGGGAATGATCTACTACTGGAGAGGCAGCGTTGAAATACAGAAGGAGCTACAAAGAGTGAGATACACGAGAAGCGGAAATGTTGTTGGGGGTCAATGGTTGGAGCCCGGCCCAGGAACTGACATCGTCTCCATTTAATCTAATGGGATGATAGGTGTTTATGTTGCCTGTTGCAGACTTGGACGCTCTCTGCCATGAGGCATTTAGTGATGAGCCAGTAAAAAGAGGCAAGCTTCTACTCCTACCAGACCCAGACACACAGTAAACACGCAAGTTAGAATAAATGTTGTAAATCAACATACATATGCAAACAAATGAGATCATCGGTGGACCTCACCCCACCCCCACCCCCCTTGACGCTTGTGTGCTTTGGAAATGCGTTTCATGTTCGTCTGTGTCGATGTGTTTGTGCGTGACCGAGCGTGCAAAAGACGGGACAGAGATTTGGCAGGTGTGTCACGTTGCCCTCCTCTCCTGTGTTCACCCAGCTGTGAGGGTTTGGCACGCCGGATCAGATGCCGAGACGGCCAAGACCAGCTGGGAGAGGACAAGAACAAAAAAAAAAAAAAACGGTCACCCGCTTTAACAAGGGGACAGGTAGAGAGGAGAAATGAAAGCTGGTGGCTCTGGGTCAATGAAGAAAAGGAAGAGCAAGAGCTTTGGTGGCTATAAACCATACTGTGTGTTCTCAGTATGAGGTAGCACAACTATGTCCAACTCAAAAGTACATACAGAGGAGGTAGTGAAAAGCATTCACTACCACACTGCAGAATGAGTGAGCGTACAGTGGGTACGCACAACAATTACACAGACAGCCCTCCCCGTAATGACAGTGGAGATATAAACATTTGCACTGTGATAAGCCCAGACCTAAGATTAGCCCTGACAAGGTCAAGGATGCTGTTTCTCCCTAAGCAAAGAAGAAGACATCTGCTTGCTCTGCCTTGTCACTCCTAGTCAATGTCAAAATTTCCTCCACCGTTTGACACAGATGTCTGCCGCTACTGAATAAGCAGCGCAGAGAAAAAGTGAAATGTCAGAAAATATATTCAGAATAAAGATGGACCGTTTGTTAGATTTTACAGGGTGATTTTTTACAAGCTCTACGGCGAACTAGCTGTCAATGATCCTCCCAGACGTGTTTTTTGAGAAACAAAAATAGTCCATTTAGAATAATATTTTGAGACTGTGCACTGAATAATTAGATACTGTTGTGTTCCAGTGTTAAGAATACGTTTTGGCATTCTTTTAGCATTCCTTACAGTTAATGCAGCAATTTTCTAGCTGATTTCTAAGCGTATGTCGGCTGTACAGAATGTTGAGTTGAATGATCTCTTACTTTATGTTGATGAGCCTCTGTTATTAATGTTTTTAGTTATCAGCCTCACTTCTCAGACCTTTTTTGTGTTCCTATAACTGAACAACATAAGTCTTTTAGCCAACAACCTGAAATGGTCTCTCCTATAGATCTATTAACACAATTAACCCAAGGGTCTGTGATAAATGTTAAACTACATCACTGATTGTGAGTCATAGACAAAAAAGAGAGAAAACGTAAACGGATCAGCAATCAATAATTGATGAGATCATACAGAAATTGTACAAAATTGTTGATTTTAGAGTGCCACCTACTCCTTCTCTTCTCCCATCATTGTAAAATATATGCTCTATAAATATGATATGCATTAAAGTTGGGAAAAAGTTGCCTCAACTGGTGGTGAAGTCATAAAATCACGCCCATACGTTCACACCTCAAACTTAGATTGAGAATAACTACAGAGAAACTTACTTCCTTTTGCCGATATCTGTGAAATCAGCCCTCAGGCGTTGAACCGCTCACATACATCATCCTCTAAAGTTAAGGTCAAACATTCAAGTGTAGTAACAACAGCCAAAAAGCATTTTTAAATGTGAAAGTAAATCTGTTCCCTGTTTAGTGCAGAAAAAAATGACATTTTCCCATAACATGTTGTATTTCATGAGAAATATTATAATAAAGGGCAACAGACTGAGCTCTTTGTTCCCAAAGCCCAAAACACAGGTGCTGTGTGTTTGTTGGCCATGTGTAAAGCCCTGACCTAGAGCACCCTGCTGAACGCCTGTTCAGAATTAGCCGTGGTACAGTTGCAGGGAGAGGAACAGTGCTACAGTCAGACGACTACAAACGCATGCCTGCACACACAAACAGTGACACACACACACACACCACACAGCAGCTGTGACGATGTGCAGAGCAGAAGCGCTCAAAAACACTGACATACATCAGGAGACATATTTTCCAGCTGATGTTATTTTTCATCGACGTCAGCTAAGACGTGACTGTCTCTGTCTGTGTCTGCACTGTGTGTGCATGTGTGTGTGTGAGCAGCAGGCTTCATCTACACTAAATCATCGCTCCAGAGGTCACAGTACCACCACTACTACCAAACAGCAAATATTCAGGTTTCTATAAATAAGTCATCACTTGAAACGTAAGAAAGCAGAGAAAACCTGTCAAGCATGTTGGGCAATTATCTCTGCATCTTTACTGCCAAATCTGTGTTCAGTTAAAATCAGTCATGCATATAAAAACAACCTATAATTGTTTTAGCAGTCGTTCCATCACTGTTTGTCATTAATGACTTGCAGCGCCCCGTCTAACTTTTTAAAACGTTGGCACTTGTCGCATCCAACATTTCATTCATGCATTTATGTGTAGTAAATAAAACATTTTACATGCTTTCCATCACCTACCATGCATATTGGAAATTTCTTAACACTTTATGTTAACAGAGATAAATCTGCAAATAAATCTTTGTTCACACATTGCATCACACTTAAAAACAAGCCAAAGTATGTTAAATTAGGTAACTAGAAATAAGTTAAAAATTGCTTTGTGAAACTACATTTTCTGGACACCTCAGTGCATGTGTTTAAATTGAAAAACCTGGGATTGAATCCATGCCTATTGATCTGGAAAGTTCTAACAGATGAAGATTTGTCAGAGTATCTTTTAAAGATGTGTAAAGGCACTGAACTCTCAGAGATGAGAGACAGAAAAAGATCATGTGGAAAGATGGCAGGATGATGAGTATGGATTGATGTGAGAAAACACACTTCCCCTGATTTAATATATATAAACTGTGCTGCAGATTGGATTGTCTGATAATGATGATGATGATGATATGTGCTACAGTATGTTAATCAACAAAGCAGAAACAGCAGCTGAGCTTAGATGTTATCAAAAGCAACAAAATTCTTCACCGCCCTTCAGAGAAGGAAAGAGCAAATCGGCGATTATTTCAGGCAGCTGTCTCCATCTCTTTTTTAAAAAAAATGCCACAGCAGTAAAACGGCACAGAGGTCAAGGAAATGTTGGTGGATTTAGCTGCACTGTCAATATTGCCAGCACTCCTCCAGGTCCCTCGTTCTGGAGGTTAGCTGGTTCAGCTGCTGATTGAGTGCAGTACCCAAAAACAAGAGCTTTTTCCTTCCAATGCTACAACGGAGCAAAGCTGTGACCTTACTCTCACCTCTATTATCTGTCTTGTCTGCACTCTCCTTCTCATCTCTCAATACTCTCTCAATGTCATGGATGACTATTGAATACACCCAGGAGTGTCTCGCACTCTCCTTCTCACATTTTTTTCTTCTTATTCGCATTCTCTGTGTCTTTTTGCTTGAATAAAGAAAAGATAACAGCTGTTCCAAGATTATTTTGAGCACAGACAAATCTCAAAATCATCACCGCAATGTCATTTTTTAAAAATCTGTCACAATTGTGGGGGTAGACATGGATTCAAAGGTTATGTGGTTTAACAAAGCCAGGGATTGTATTCACAAGCTGGTTCTACAGAACCTGAAGCCAGATGTCATGAGTATCATAATGGTGGTCATGAACTCCTTCCTGTAACACCATGTTTTCCTCATCAAGCTTACTGTTCACATGAAAAAGATTTGGTTTGGCATTTGTTGAAACACTTGACTTCTTGAGCACAAATACGCCGATTGCACGCCACCTACTTGTGTTAAAATGAGCAGGTTGTTATAACGGTGAACTAAAATAATGAAATAAATATTAACAGCATCAACCTTGTTGCTGTGAATAATCAAGAGAGGAGTGTGGGTAGAAGGTTTCTGCTCAGGTTTGGCCCACATCAGAGCAAAAAATGCATGAATGCTTCCTAGAAACGCAGGACAAATCACCATCCCATGTGATCTATGACAGAGATACTACCTGACTCATCTGTGCACATTTTCAAATGTTAAAATTAATAATGAAAAATAATGATTTTCATTTGCAGCGAGGAAAAAAATTACAAAGGATAAGCATGCAGTCAGAGCTGATGTAATTACACTCAGAAACATTACTAATTACTAAGAAACAGCTCAGCAGGTTTAACTATACGATGTAGTCCCTCTGCTGAGAATATGGATAGAGAGATTTACTCAGGGAAAAAACAGGTGAAAGGATGGCGTTTGGGGTTTTTTTTGCCAGTTTTAATCCGAGACGCTTTAAACGTCGCCCTTTCTCGACTGCCTTCGGTGAATAGCATGCATTATCGTAGCAGGGTTAGAAGAAAGCCACCTTTGTGACATTGAAAACGTTGGCTTCGGGCTTTGTATACCTTGGTAGCCCATCAATCTTGCCCCGTGGTGCACCAGACATGTGCTAGTAATAAAAAGGAAATATGGAAGTCAGAAAAGAGAATCCCATTTCCAGAGATTCAATTTTCCTGTTGAACGTCTAAAACTCCGACACATGCATAAGACACACCTTGTGTATTCTGTGTATTGTTTAAAGCCCAGAGGTTTACAATATGGAGGAAACCCCAATAGCTTAGATATCAGTGCTCAGAGGAAATCACACATGACGTGCACTTTGCAGGAATGTTTCTGCTGACTGAAAATATTCATAAGCCTCCGGTTCTTCCTCATAGACTTGAGAGACCTTTTGAATGGACTTCCTGAACTTCCCCAACACGCAGTGAACGTATGCTTGTGTTGTACTTCCATATAGGAAAGCAGAAACAGACTCAGACACTTGTACATTCTTTTTTTTTTTGCACAAAGGCTGAGAAAAGCAAGAGTGAGAAAAGCAATGACAGTACATTCAAACCGGACTCAGTGTTCATTGAGCATTTCCTTTCACTTTCCTGACAAACGTGCAACATGAAGCTAACTAAAGGAGCGATCGTCAAAAAAACAACGGGTTAAGAAAAATATGATGTTCTGTGAGGACACTCAGTATTTGCATCTCTCTGGAGAAGTGTCTCAAGCTATATCAAAGCTGACAGAGAGCGTATGACAATGTCGTCTAAGAGAGACGCCACATCTTTAGGAATCTCACAACAGTATAAGAGTCTCACAGCCTGATAGTCTGACAAAGGAGGCACTTTAGGCAATTGAGAGACAGCTTGTATCAGCAGTTTTCCTACTCTGGCACAAGCGAAACACTTATTCTGTCAGAGTGGCATAGCTTTCTCATCAACGTCAAATCTGTTTAGACACTTGACAAGCTGCCAATATTTGAGGGGGGGGTTCAGATCGCTTGTGATGCCTGTTAGTCTTGAGATAAGACTCGATGGCTCCATCAGACACGTGTAACATCCATCCCTCTTTCATTTAATGTCAAAGAACAGGGGGAATTCAATTATTTCTGGGAGTCACTGTGAGGGAATTGACCCATTACAGCTTTTTTCAAGTTTTAGTACAAACATGAAACCCAGTTTAATGATGATGATTCAATGTATTTAGATTCTATTTACATCTGTATTGTTGTAGAAGTCAGGGAGTACACCATTTTGAAAATTACAATAGCCTTGAAAAGAAGAGGAAGTAATATGGATCAAGGACACATTCACAACTAATGAAGCATGAATCGAAAGTGCATAAATAAAACAGTAATTTGGGTATTTTTTTAAACACAGCTTTAAATAACCAACACTCATTAAGGCATTTTGTACTGTTGCATTTTTAATTAAATATTCTGGATCTTGTGCTTTATTCCTGACTGATATTCAGTGTTTGGTGTAATTCTTCCCACATCACAACCGTGGTTACCACCGGTAACCAGGTCTGAAATGTTTAATGAGTTCATAAATACCACAGCTGGCAGGTCGAAGCAGTTTGACATCATGTGTTTAAAGCCGACGCAAGACCAACACAAAGACGGAAGAGCGGCTGTGCTGCTAAGTCAGTCGTAAGAAGTCACCAGTTAGAAGACAGAGTGGCAGACAGCAGAACAGGCAAAGAACTCCCCCTTCATCAATTAACCCACTGAAATCAAATTAAGGAGTTGCACTCCCCTCTGGCATTTTATACCACAAATGAAGAGCAGAGCACATTACTGCTCTTGTGAGGGAATGGGAGCGACACAAAAGCACCAAACAGGTGTAGAAAGAAGGCCTCTGGGGCTGAAGACACTTAACAGATGCTTTTCTGCTGCCTACTGCCGCCACCTTTACAAGTCCCTACAAAACAAGGGACCGTCATTTGATCTGTGTTCTGCGAAAGCATCCAACCCTGGGAGGTGAGCGAGCCAAGCGACCTAATTAGAACACTGAGAGTCCCCAGGGCTGAGTGACGGATAGACCTGCCAATCATGTGGCAGAAAGCCTCCATCAAGCCGTGACTTCTCACCTGACACAAAGAGAGGCAGGAGGCAGGAAGAGACAGCGGTGGAAGACCAATAAGGACAACAAGGTATTGTGTACCCTTTTAACTGTGCTGCTGCAGTTAAAAGGGCTGACAAGATCCCCAGCCATTTGGCAAAGAACATAAGACAAAGCTGCAGTGTCAGGCTGCTTGTAAAGTGTTAAGGAACGAGGTAAAACGGTGGCCCTACTTATTCTAAATTATTAACGTGCAAATAAATAAACCAGTCGCTGCTTTACCGGTGTCTCTGGTGTAAATTAATTAACCGCGACAAGCCCTGAAGAAGGAGAGATGAGTGAAAGACAAAGACAGAAAAAATTGGGAATCACAAAGAGGAAAAAGAAACAGACGATGGAGACAAAACTAAAAACAGTTGCTAGGCAACATAAAACATATATAGGAATTGAGCAGGGTATTACATTTTTGAGTTTTCTGTCTCCTGGGCTACAGTGAAGATGCAACATTGGTTTCTTGGCTTTAAAAATCAAAAATAGGGGTACTACAGGTTAATGTGAGTTGCATTTTCACAACAGAACACCTTTGTTTGCTTCCTTAGAACTCAATTAATCCATTAGAAATTAGATGGAGTTGCTATCAAGCACATCATACACGTCAGGAACGGAAAGGAAAGTCCTGGATTTTCCATATGCAAGTAATTTGTCAATACAGGATAACTCTCTTTAGTGCGCAAACAAGAGAATGCAGTAATCACACAATTAGAAGTGCACGGGGGCTTCCACAATACCTACAAGGAGTTCACAGCCTAACTGTTCCTGAAATTGGGGAAATGGAGTCTGTGGGGAATGAAAAATACCTCAATTGGCTTGTAATTTCCTGCATTGATTCTTTCCACAGGGATCCTATTTCAGATAAAATGACAGGCCCGCATTAGTCACCGTGACTTTTCCTTGTTTCATTACACACCAGATCAACAAACTATAAAGGAGAAAAACTGGAATGTAGCGATGCCTCTGTGTGGCTGAGTGTGTGTGTGTGTGTGTGTGTGTGTCTGTGTGTGTGTGTGTGTGTGTGTGTGTGTGTGTGTGTGTGTGTGTGCAGGACCCAGACACAGTCGGCCCATTAACTTCGCCGACCTCGACAGGTTTCAACCTGTAAACTCACCTGGCTGCTGGCGGTAATCTTTGCTTACTAAGTGGGAGTGGCAGCCAATCAGTGCTTTGACACTGAAGGTTCACGGCTTCTTCCACGTTCGTCCGCACATTCTAAATGCAATCCTACCCAGGCCATCCTATCCCGTCCGTTCACTCTGGAGTCATGGTGAATTCACATTTTTTGCTAACGCCACCATGCTTAAATGCTCCAAGCTCACCCAGTCGCGCCTGGTAAATGCACAATCAAACATTTTGTGTCTGGCTTTTATATTGCAAAGTCCAATTATCCTATGAGGCAAACTCGCAACTGAAATTGAGCTGTACAAATTTTCATTAGCTTCTGAAAAATCATGGGTGTCTGCCTAATTCAAGATGAGAGAGAGTGTCGTTTGGGACCGAGGGCAGAATCAATGCATCACAAATGGCAGTGAATCAACAGTCTGCACATAATGTGTTTGTTCTCATCAAGTGCCTGCCTGATTGGTCGCAGATAATCTCTCAACGGAACACCAACGTATGATAATTAGAGATCGCAATAGCAAAGCCGACAATGTTTTCTCTCTCCCCTTAGTTTGCCCACCCTTTAACCCAAGTGTGCTCTAACTGCAATTGAATCCCAGCCAACCATGATATTGGCAAAGATGTCTGGCTTGCAGAAATATTCACCTAGTTACAAGTGGGGCAGCATCCTCTTAAGAGAAACACTCCTTATCCGTGTGTCGGCAGTCAGGTGCAGAGAAAAGGAAACAGATTTAGAGACAAAGTGAACAAAAAGTGAAAGGCAGACACACCAAACTTAGGTTAGATCAAGAAAATTTGGCAATTGGCCATGGAATTTATTTGATCAATCAATTACGTACGAATCCGACACACTGACGGAAGGAATCACCATCCTTAGGAGGAAATATACTTGGTCAGACTTATAAACTAATTTATCTTTGGTCCTCCGTAACAATATGACCAGTCCTCACCACATATTTGTTTAGGAGTAGCACACCCACGTCTAATCCTCTCTCTCACATCATTTCCTTTATACAGACTCACACTGGGCAGGTGCAGCGGTATATGAACAGTTTCTCTGATAAAAGATCTCACTGTTCAGTAGTGAATTTTCTACGTTTCCTTTACAAAGAGAAATAATCTTTAGCATCACACCAAACGTGGTGCAAGCACTCTTGCTCAATATACTGCAGGCCCACTTGTGACTTTGTTTCAGACTTGTAGGTGCACCTGGCTGACATCCGGCGCCTTGATGGTTTTCATTGTTGCGATAGGCCATGTCATTACCAAAACGCCCCCCAACACAGAAACGGCTCACTTGTTGTTGGAATAGCGGTTGAAGAAAAATCCAAAATGCTGTGTTTTTGTGCAACATTCTAACACATCCTGCTGATGCAGAGGTAGACAGACACACACAGACCCTTCACTGGTCACATGATCAAACCTCTGCTGCAGGTCCTCACCTAAGGTTAATTATTTTATTTTCTAGCAATGTTTTTGAGCACAATTATGTTTTATTTAACTGCATCAATCCAAAAACTGACATTTTTAGAATCCTGTCAGTAACTTTTTATTTCCATAAAAGATTCTCATCATATGAAAGAATTTAACTAAAAATGTTTATAACTTTTCATGACAATGATGTTGGTATATTTGATGTAACTGTTATAATTCAACTTCGTGAAAACTGATATAAAATCACACTGTGGCTTATTAACAGCCTATCAAATCCCCTCATCTACAGGAGACACAAAAACGGTCAAAGGAAAGTAGCTGTGAACGTAGATGTTGTTCAATCAGACCATCAACGTGACGCAACATCAGCACAACAGTGCAGAGTGCAACCAAAAAATAAAACCAACACAAAATGTGAGGATACAGTAGGTCTGGTTGTGCAAAGTAATCCTCAAGCGAATAATAGACTTTCACAGTCAGTTCAAGGCAGAACTGTTTTGCCTTTTTTTTTTTTGCACCTCATCTGTCTGTTTGAAATTGCATAGCCATCATTGTTGTCACTGTTGTTATGCCTCAGAGGTTGAAACAACACTGAACTGATGTCGGTATAAATGGAGCAAGACGATGAGACACAAGACAGTTCCTTGTGCTCCTCAGAATTTCTGATTTTTGAGAGTTCATTTCAAATTGGGGATCAAGAAAAGCTTAGCTGATCTGAGTAAAACTTTTCCCGCTGCAAATACTTTTTTCACAATGCACATACTTCTAAAGTTTTGACTTAGCAAGTGATTTTGTGTGTGTGTGTGTGTGTGTGTGTGTGTGTGTGTGTGTGTGTGTGTGTGTGTGTGTGTGTGTGTGTGTGTGTGTGTGTGTGTGTGTGTGTGTGTGTGTGTGTGTGTGTGCGCTGTGAGGATGTCTGGGGTTGTAATCTTGATGACAGCTCTGATCTTAATTACACAACTTCTTCTATTGAGTGATTGATTGTTGCTTTCTACTGAAAATGGTTTGAAGTGACTGAAGTCTCAACAACTTACGTGTGTTCTTGTATTTTAAGCGGTCGTCACTTTCTAATATATGTAATGCATAAACTCCTTTTATGAATTACATTTATTGGCTCCTTTCATGTTAATGCACAGGTAAACGTAATAAAAGGGACCATTCTGCAACATTAGAATATAGTCTTAATATCATAGACCATTATTATGCTAATAGATAAATACCTCTGAATGAGATTTTGAATGGAGAACTTTTACTTGTGATGACTTTGCCCAGGGAAGGATTATTCCTTTCACTCGGGCAAAGAATTTGAATACTTCCACCACAGCAGCAACACTGGGACAATATTATTATCCTGTTAATCATCTAACTTTCCAGCAATCGCAAGAACTCGATGGCACCAGTTATTGCCCCATTCCGACCAATCCTCCTCCCCACTCAGGCTTCTGCCGCCCTGCAACATTCAGGACCAACCAGCGGGTGCCAATAATAGAACACAGCTGGCACTGCAGGGCTTACATATTTCACACTCAAGCCACCACGCTCCAAAATACTCGTGCCCATCCCGTCCCTTTCCCAACTCTGGGATCACTGGTGGATTCCCTCCTCCCTCTCTCCTCCCTGTCTCCTCCCTTCCTGTCCGTCTTTGAACCGTTCTTCACCTACGTCCCAGGGTCCCGACAGGCCCGAGCGCTCAGATCAGATCCATGACTACGCTCCAGAGAATATAACAGACACGAGATGCGCGGTAAAAAACACATGAGCACAAGTGAGGAGGAGCCTCGTCTTCCTGTTCCGGACCCACACCCGGCCCTTCATCCGTCAGAAGCTAACCCCGTAACAACTCTTGTTCACAAACCGTTTTGTTATGGCAGCACATCTGCGTCTGACAGACGCAGTGCCATGTTCACATGGGCCACCACCGCGTTGAGTCTCATCGCGATGACAAGGGATTTCCACAGCAGCGACAGGGGCAGATTAGTGGGAGGCTCCATACACAGGTTGGAGGTGAAGTCGGTGCTTGCTGTCAAAATTGCAAGCGAGCAGAGCCAAAATCACAGGGTTGGGTGTAGGGGGTTGGCTGGATAGCAGGAAACCACCTGATGGAGCAGCAGAAGACTGGAGGCGTTTCCTCACGAACCTGGACTGATCCCCTCTTTGTGTAAAATGACACTGGCTTTAATGCATCTTTAGATATATTTGTCATCTTTATATATATACATTCCTATTTATAGTCTATTTATACATATTTATATTTATGTATGTTAATATTTATAGTCTATTTTTAGTCCATCAGTCTTACTATCAAGCACTGGCAGCTGGCTGTCAACACCTCTTCAGGTCGCATTAACTTTACCTACTTTTGCTTTAAATTTTTAAATCTGTTGATGATGAATTTTCTGCACATAGTCAACAAATTTCATTAAACTACAACCAACAAGAATAAACTAATCCTGCTAATAGTATTTGCATTTAATTGTGTTGTGGTGGTTTGGACCTCTATCTTTGTCCAAAGAAAAACTAGGGAAAAGTTTAGATTCTGGAAGCCCATGTTGATAATATTGATATTATATAAGTTTGAAAATTCAGCATTTATATTTGGTCAGTTTTGCACAAAAAGAGATAAGATAAATGATTTTATGAGAATCCTGGATTGGTACAAGTATAGTGATTTGCATAATGACAAGAATAGCTTCTATTCATCTGTATAAATACAGCTGGATTAAAGGGAAATGTCATGTTTCCTGAGCTTGGACTTAATGACATCATCTGGTTGCTCTTATTCTGCTACAGTATGAGCGGGGAATTAAATGACCCTTTAATGCCACCAACTGTTTGTCTCTCAAGGCACTTAACTTTTCAATGAGCATCTATTGATGTGACCATCATGGATCATTTGGTGGAAAAGCTAAACACCCCAGCACCGCTGAGGGCATGTTTTAGTTTCAAGGCAGATGAGAAATATTCGGAGGCCATTGGTCAAATTTGTCCCAAAAAGGTCGCAACCAGAATTCCACCTTCATGTGAGAGTCTGACTATAAATATGGAGGAGCCAGATAATGGATCTTCATTTTTATGAAGATTATTTGAACAATTTTACTGTAATTAGACTACTACTATAATGGTGGAATAAAATTAAGAGGACAAATCGCTAATTTCTATTATTTTTTTTTGTAGCAATTAGTCGTCCTCTAAAATTTCACGACTGTGAGAGTCTCCGAAAGCCGCCGTAACTTATTCAAGAACTGTAATTGAGACATTTTACAGCTAAAAATACCCTTTAAAATAAAAATAAAAAATGAACTCAGTATCCAATTACTTAGAAAATACGCAAAACTTTTCAACACGAAATAGTTTCTAGTCCAACCGTTAGGACCAGTGTTGACAAAATTCCAATCTGCAGATCAGGACAGCTTCTTCTACCTGCTGCCTGGTCCTCCTTCCCAAACATCTTTTCCGTATCAACCACCGTTAATGATGTTGAAATGCAAACAGTCTGTATTAAAATGGCCCCGTTCCTGGTTACCTGCTTCTTCTTACAAGGCACGGCCGCTAACCTGCCATAAATCAACACACTGCTATTAATGGTATTCCCACAGCCTCATCTCTTAGCGCTTTATTTCCATGCCAGACAGCGGCAGCGTTATTATACATGCAAGATCTCTATTGGAATGCAGTTTGGCTAATGAGCACCTCTTAGTTGATCACATTAAACCTGTACTTGAGGACACTTAATTACCAGTGTTGCACTCTGTTGAGGGGACAGAGGAGGTCCTTTAATTAAGGTCTCTGCATCCTACCCATGTTTGTGCAAGCGTGCATCCTTTGGATGTAAGATGCATTCGCAGCCCAAATTAGGGTGCTAAACATGTGATGTATTGTGTGTGTGTGTGTGTGTGTGTGTGTGTGTGTGTGTGTGTGTGTGTGTGTGTGTGTGTGTGTGTGTGGGAGACTTAGTATGTGCATTTGTGACACATATGTTTGTGTGACCATAAGGGTGTTTTTTCTTTCCTTCGTGATGGTGTGTGTTCCATGTGTATGTGTATACGTGTATGTGTGTGTTCCATGTGTATGTGTATACGTGCATGCGTGCGTGTGTGTGTGTGTGTGTGATATGATGGCTGTTTGAAGTTTGTCTCTTGAGTCTGAGATGGTTTACAGTGTTTACAATGCACACACACACAAACACAAATCCACACACACACACACACACACACACACACACACACACTGAGGCTTCCTGTGTCGTCTCTCCTTGCATTTCATATTCAGGCTCAGGGACTGTGGCTCGAGTCAGTGTCAGAAGAAAACCTGCCCAGTCCACAGAAAGACGACTGTTTTCTCTCTCATTACATTCCTCCCTCTTTAATTTTCTCCCTCGCTCTGTCTCACCCTCTCTGCCCCAGCTTCTCTTTCAGAAAGGCTGGGGCTAGCAGTCAGGAAATGCACATCAGTCATAATTCTTTCCTAAAATGAAAACAGATTCCTCTGCAGTCCTTCAGTCTCTCTCTCACTCACTCCCTCGGCTGAAAACATTCCTCTGTTTCTCCTCTCGTCCTCCACCCTTCCCTCCTTCGTTGCCACTTCAACTTAGCTCACCAGTTCACTTCTTTTCCTCCCCGTTTACAAGGTTTTGTTTGCTTTCTGTCACAGACGGATGATCACCAGCAGACGAGACAGTTGTTTTGTGGGTTGTGTGTGATCACAGTGATCCCCGGCATGTGAACCAGGATGACAGTGATCTGCTGTTCCCCCATAAAGTCCAACAGAATAGGGCTCTCATGCTTTCTAAGGTACTTTTTATTGATGCAGGCTTCAATAGCAGCCAGTAAATCAGCATGAGGGACGAGGCTGGTGGATGGTGGAATGCTGTTTAACAGGCTGTCAGACTAGAGTGCTCACCAGTTAGCTACAAGATCTTTATGCAAGCATGTCCTCTTGACACAAGCAAATTAGATGCATGTTATTAGCATTTTTTTCTTCACCGACACATTTCTGACTATATAAAACTGCATGAAATAATCAAAATGCTAGGTTTTTGAAACCTTGGAGTAATCAAAACCGCTAATAGGTTTTCCTTTTGCATCAGTGACATGGACAAAAGGCAGAAACCTTTTAAGGAGCAAGCTATAAAACTTCACTTATTACCATTTATTAAAATTCTTTTGACTAATCAGTTTACGTGCTATTAGCTCCATCATTAACCTGAGTTTAAAGTGGTAAAATGCATGCAGAAAAATCAAAGCAGAGGAATCTATTTTTTGTAAAATACATGTTTTCCTTTGCTGGGTCAATACTAGGATTCACTAATTTACCGCGGTAATAACAGCAGCATCCGTCTGCACTTCTTAACCTTATTGTGCACATACCGTAACTCTGGCTCGCAGCATCAGGATGCAATCTGCATCGCTCTGTCTGTCTCTTTGTCTCAGTGGTACCCTCTAACCGACATGTTTTGGTGTATCATTTGTGTTTTGCTCTATCTTGGACTTCCCTGTAGGAGCCCCTGCCAGTGAGAAGCCGCTGTGGCACCAGCCAGTCATAAATATTCTCAACAAGCCAGCTGATGGATGGTCTCATTCCCCCTCAGTTTGAAAAGGATGTTCACAGGACCAGCACGATTGCCAACAATGCCATCACGAGTGAATGAGGGCTATTTCCAACCAGGGATAGCCTCGACTGAGTAGTTGACAGAGATGTAACCACTGTTTTCAGCCTTTGCAAGTCAGGTGCATTCATTTCGGTGTCAGTGCACTACGATTCAGACTCTGTGCTTTAAAGGTATTAATTCAAATCCCTTTCCCCCCTGGTTGGCTCCTTCGGAAAATTGACTGAAATGCATGAAAACAAAGATCGCACAGAGTTGAGTTTGACATTTTTAGAAATTTCTGCGACCTGTGTGACAACTGCAAACTTTCCCTTCTACAGTCACCAGAAACAATCAAAACCCACAGCGAGTGACGTATGTTTCTTTCGCTCTGCATTGGTATGTGTTGAAGCCGGCTGTTGTTGCTGGTGCACGACCAGCATGATCACCTAAAAAGCCCTTAGGACCCCTATGTTGTTGTGGTTCTCAGCAGCCTACGCCTGAGCTCAGACTACTGCATGCCTTTCCACTTGGCTGCCTGTTGTAGTAGGACAGTTAGTCCGCTGATTGTAGGATGAAAACTGTGAAAACACATCGCTTCATCTCCTCCACCCTCAAAAACCATTGAGTTCTGCAGAAATGACAGTGCCTGTGGAGTCAAAAAACCCCTTTTCAGATAAACAGAGTGTGAAAGTGCTGTTTCCACTGAGTGTTTGATTCATGCCATCTGTGCAAATCCTCCTCGCATTCTCACAAAAAAACAAAAAAAAAAATTGCCCAACCTTTCAATTTGGAACCTCAGATCAACACATGACCCCATTTTTCAAATTAAGATCTCAGATTTTAGAAACAATTTGAAGGAAGCGGTAGCTCCTAATTTTCCAAGTTTGTTGCTTACCAATGCAACAGTTCCACATGCATTTCACTTAAATGATTATTTAAGAGGTGGTGGGAAGGGAAGGGAGGGGGATAATGGCTGGAGCAAACTGTACTCTTGATGGGGGGGGGGTGCTCATGTATCTGCTGAACTCATGCCAAAAACTGCAAATGGATGCCAAAATAAATCTGTTTGTTTTGTTTGACGTTTTTCAAACTGTATTCCAGCACCTTGAGATGTTGTTTTGCCTTGCAATGGGTTCATAAAGTGGAGTTACTCTTTAAACGCCATGTTGATTTAGGCTCCTATCCTGAGATGTGTTATTATAACAAGCTTATTTGGAAAAATGTGGCGCTTTTTTTTTTTCACCCCCCACCCCCACCCCCGCACCACTAACCCGTGGTAATGATTACCTAATAACAACATGAGGCGATTGGTTCACCTTTGTACAGCAGACACACACTTACGCGTGCCTCCCGCTGTCTTGTGACTTGTCTATCACAACCGGATCGCGTGTCTGTTGCCTGAGCGTGATTTATTGATACTGTACCAGAGAAAAGATGTTGGAGTGGCAGTCCTCAAGGCTTGCCCCGTTAGCCCCCCAATTCGCTGTTGTAGTCATAATCGTCCGCCGTTGGGGTCGTCAGCGCTGGGCATGTCGAAATCCTACATCGGTATCAACCACCAAAGCAGGGATGACAAATCGGTTCCCTTTACGCGTGGGCCAAAAACAAGCAGGCGTATAAAAAAAAAAAAAAAAAAAAAAAAAAAAAAAAAAAAAAAAAACCTCACAAGAGGTCCAGATAATAGACTCGGGATGGTCGGGCAGAGGAATGGGCGTATTCAAAAAGAAGTGCGGAACGCATCCATGGAGCCCCAGCGGATATCATGTAATGTCATAAATCCGAGCGTGTGCGGGGATCAAAACATCGTTCCAATCCAGGTCAGGCGCTTCCAAATGTGATCATTGTCAGAGGAGCAAGGGAGACGGATCCATTTAAATCCAGGCACAGAGAAAAGATCAGCCCGTTTCCATATCATTCTTCACCCCTGATAGTTTCATCATTAAACGAGCGTAATCCATGAGGGGAAACGTCTCCTTTTCTTCCGCGCGTAGGAAATAGCCCCAAATCACGAAATTAGGAGTCGAAACTTCTTTTAGAATATTACAATTTCGCTGATCTGCATAATAATGAACTTAGAGCCCGAGACATTACACGCAGGATATCTGATTCCGTCTGCTCCACAAGCTGATGCACCACTTGTGATAGTTTTCGAGAATTGCATGAGCTATTTTTAGCCTTCTTTCTTACCGTTCCTCTCACAATGTAACCGAGCTCGCTTCGCGCAAACAGGCACCGCGACCAGGAATGTTTAATCCTTCTGTTGCTCTTGAATTAAACGCACCGAGGACGAAAGAGAGGAGGGGGTTGGGGGGGGGGTGTGGGTCTCAGAAATACCAAAGCCTTCCCCCCAACACCAAAAGAAAAAAAAAAAAGAAAGAGATCCTCCGTGGCAGGGCGGACAAAAAAAAAAAGTCGAGCGGGTTCCCAGTAACCCCGATTCATGAGTCAAACCGTGGAGACAAGAAAAACTATTCTTACACTCCACCACCAGGAAAACGACAAGCAGGCTTCTGTGGGAGGTTTGAAAAAATCCTTCCTTCCTTTCAGCTTCATATCATTACGAAACGTCCTCCCACGGCCACAGCAGTCTCAATTATGCAAATATATATATATATCTGGTGGGATTTTTTTTTTGGGGGGGGGGGTGGTGGTTGTTGTTTTCTTTATATATCTATATAAATATATTTAGATATAATCCAGTGCTCAAGCAAAAGTGACAGTTCCTGTCTGGCAACCGATCGAGGACGTGTAAAAAAAATGTTGCACGCTGCAGAATGTTTCTTTACACCAAAAAAAAAAAAAAAACACGCCGCAACATTTAAAGCTTGTCCTCCTCTTTCTTCTTCTGGTTGAAATGGTTGTTTTGTTTATTGAATTAAATCCACAAATGTGTGCATGATTTCCTCGGCATTGACATCCTTTGTCACGGCTATCTGTCAGAGCGCGTTATTACATTGGTAAATAAGTGTGCGTGGATCCAGCCTGTGTCATTCTCACCCTCCGTGTGTTTGCTTTACGCGAAGCGCCGCTGTTGCTTTTTTTTTTTTTTTTTTTGTTTCGCGCACGTCCAACCCACCAAGCATTGTAATGTAATGGCGGTCGGTAGCGGACTACCGACACTCGCCTTCCCATTTGACCAAGTTTGTGTCCACGTGATCAAAGTCTGGGATTACAGTAGTGTTTAGTATCTCTGATAATAGACTGGATGCGGCGCTGGAGACGCCATCGTGCGCGCCGACTGTCGACGGCCACAGGAATCTCTTTCTAGTTCCACTCTTTGTCTTTAAAATCTTCCACGCGTGTGTCCGTCAAAGTGCTCCAAGCTTATGTACACGTTGTTGTCCGTCGCTGTGTGATGCGTTTGTTATATAATGTTACTGTGCTCCCACAACAGAGGATGTGACAGAATAGAGGTCAGAGTGACTTACTAAGCTCATAGTGTGTTTCATAAGAGGCGTCTATGTAGGTTAGTCTTACACTCACCAAATTCATGACATCATCACACTTGGAACACTTTGTGGCTGTTATTGAATTGAATCAATAGGAATTATCCTAATGCAGATAATAGTCCCATCAAAAGGTGCCAAATATGTTCTTTTATATTTATCATTTCATAATATATACTAACGCAGGGATAGGGCTTCAGTTTTTATTTAAAGCGACATTACCAATATTTTTATATCAACAAAATTACCATGTTGTAATGTGACACCTTTTTTTACACAGTGGTGTTCCCTACTTGTGTCGCCTTTGTTCATTTGCACTAAACAAACCAAAGGCTACGTAGCACCGCCCAGGCGTGTGATTTTAGACGGCATTCCAGCAACAAAATAATAAGAACAAATATTTATTTTCCTTGTTACATGGCGGTGGAGCTCGTCTCCACTTGGCAGAGAAGGCGCTCCCAGTGGTGTGTGCACCATTTGAACACATTTTCACTCGCTTTTCTTATACTTTACTTCTCGTTTAGCTACTACCAGCTTCTTTTTAAGTGTCGAAGTTGTGGCTCATGCACTTTACATTAAAAAAAAAAGCAACTTCCACCATTCCCCCTTTACACAGACATCAACTTGGTGCTGTCACCATTTCGGAGGTGAAACAGCACTGTTTGTACTGATATTTGGAAAGGTGTGGCACAATGAAGGTTGAACGGTCCCACTTGAACGGCGGGTCTGGTATGTTAAGAACAAGTAAAGTTAGTGACAACCAGGTAAAAACACTGAATCGTTTAACGGTTAGCAGTTTTTTGTCAATGAACTGGTGGAAACCAAAAACAGAGCTAATTGCAAAAGGATGATTAAACTACAGTATATTGGCCGGGAATAACACTCTTATGTTGGTTTGAATCTGCTCAATGTGTAAAAGGCCTCTGTTAGTCAACACTGTCAAGTTTGGAAGGTGAAGATAAGGTTTTACTCGTGTTTGATAGTCAGGTGTTTAGATGCTGTTGATTCAATAAATGCCTGTGTAATTGATTGTATAGACAAACTAAAGCCGAAAGTTTTTGATTCCAACTCGCATTGCATGAGGGGATCTGCCATGCGAAGCTACTGCTCCTACATACGTGCTCACATATGTATGTAGGGGTCGTCAAACTACGACATGACTGAGCCAGGTACGCATCTTTTTTTTTTAATCAAAGATAAACTACTGTAGTTTATTTTCTTGCAGAGGCATCACTGTGCCTTCAAGGCAGAAACATGCTGCCTTGAACATCGATGCCATCCTGTGAGCTGAAGTGTCTGAAAAAGGAGACACCGAGGTAAATGGAATCTCAGGTGGCCAGAAGACACAGGCAGTACGGTTCATTGATTCTAGGAGGTTTGCTAGGTACATTTACCGTAGGTTGTACATCACTGGCACCACAGTTTTCAGATGCTTTTACTTGCCACTTTGCACTGGTAGTGATAAAGTTTCTCTTGAGTTTGGACGATCCACTCGTAGCTCTGCATCACTTGGTGAGACATCCTGACATGTCAGAAATCATTCCGACTTTACAACAGTTCATACATTTGCTTTTCTGCTACATGCAGTAATATTATATCATCATGATGTAATCCAATACTGTACCCCCTTTAAATCATTTAGTTTAATGTCCCACGTCAGGGTCCAACTGTACAGAGTGTTTGAGGGTCACAGGTTGTTCATGCCTTTGAATATTTATATTTGATTAACCTGTCTATTTTTCCTGCTATGGACACAATGAAAAAAATATTTTTTGGGTCAAAACATAATTTTATCAAGATCTGATGTCATTTGTATTTTTTTTTATTTATATTTTTAAGTTGTGCCTATGTATTTAAAAAAATTAAATTTTTGACAAAAAAATTGAGCATTTATTAAATGTTTAAGTCTCCTCTCTAAAGGTTAGGAGATGTCAATATTCTCTGTCTTATAGTTAAATTAAATGCTGAAACTATTCTAGTTAAACAGAAGAAGCGTGTATTTGTACTTTTCTTACGTGTGATGCATTTTCATGTCTATGTGGCCACACTTTTGGAAATCTTGCTCACTTTGTCAGTAAAGCAATGTTTCAGTTGCTCTGTCGATTCTCCAAGACTGCAGGTGGTGTCCTTTGAGGCTGAAGAACAAAAGATTATTAATATAGCCCCAGTTTCCTGAGGTAGCTAAGGTAGCTACGAGAGTTATCCATACATGGAGACTGAAAAAATAATGGCTGTACTCTCTTTAAGTGAGATGTGCTGAAAGCATGAAGCAGGAAGAGTCACTGGTGGGTCAGAACTGTAACGGATGCAGCCTGAAGGTTCGTCAGAGGAGGACATTAATAATGTAAAAACTGTTCTGGACTACTCTGTGTAATCTTTGCTTTGTTTATTTGTTTATTTCTCTGTTTCATATATGTGTGCAACTGTGTGTTTTAAAAAAGGTGCTATTTATATAAAGTTGTGCAAATGGATACATGAGCTCAGCAAAGACAATGAGTGAAAAACATTTTCTGAGCACGACAACCATCTCAGTCACAGTCAGAGTTTATTTTTATGTCACAAGCCTTTGGAATTTTACATTTTCTCAGGCATTTTAACATCATGTGGTGTGTATAAATGGATGCACTGTGGCACTGGTATGAGTTCTGTTTCATAATTTATGTTTTTACTGACTGAATTTCTACACAAGAGACTTTATCTGTGAGTGTAAATCTAACAGCTATGTATAAGCGGCTATAGATTCCTTTTAAACACATAGCTTGAATGAAGATCACCAAATACTGACAAAATTAGTCTATTATGATATAGGTTCATGTCTGACATAAACTACTCCATGCAGCTTTATGTATCTGAGAAAAAACAGGACATTTTGCCACAGACTGGAAGCCACTAGTCCGGTGATTCCTCTTATATGTGGAAAGCAGAAGGGGAAAGATAGGAATCAGATGGATGAGCGAGAGCTGAGCCTGGCGGTTATTGATCCCTTTTTCCCCAGGAATGATCCAAGAGTCATTTGGAGACTTCTTTTTCTCTTTTTGTTCAATACATCCTTAAAGTCATTGAAAAGACTCTCGTACACTGTTTGGTAGTGCTGCCATGGAGCTGATGGGATGAGATGCTATCAGCATGAATAAATCTATTTCAATACTCCACATATTTTCCCTCATCAGGCCCCCACTGACTTGATCTGTCTGTGAGGAGCAAATATGCATCACTGCTCTGATTAAAGATAATATCTTTTTTCTGGACGATGTGTTTCGGTTTAGATGAAGTCTAAAGATGTGTGTGTGTGTGTGTGTGTGTGTGTGTGTGTGTGTGTGTGTGTGTGTGTGTGTGTGTGTGTGTGTGTGTTTCCAGGTGGGGTTAATCTGTGTCTCCTGTCTCCTATCATATAAAATGACGAGATGCAGTCAATTTCAAACATGTTTAGTACATTCATTAAATTCCCTTAAACCTCGAACAAATCCAAATGATGTCTTTGTACAGTTCATATAAATTAAAGATTAAAGCAACAGTAAGGAGGAAAAAACAACCACACGTATTATTTATGAAGATGTTTACTCTAAAATAATGAGAATTCACTTAATTAGGAGCCGTTGCAGTTGGCAAGTTCAAGTGTTAATGAAGCATTTACATAAACAGGTTGCACCATAGGTGTTACTAAATATTTACAGGATGTACCTGCTAGGTGTAATTCAAAAAGCTGTTGGTGAGCTAATACTGTACCTTACATCTATATAGACTGAAGAATAAAACATATGTCAAACGTGTGTCTGTGTGTACACACACACACACTATATATATATACTGTATGTGTGTGTGTGTGTGTGTATATGTGTATATATATATGTGTGTATCTTCTTCTTTTCCTTTTTGGCTTTTCCCTTCAGGGGTCGCCACAGCGAATCAACCGCCTCCATCTAACCCTGTCTTCTGCATCCTCTTCTCTCACACCAACTACCTTCATGTCCTCTTTCACTACATCCATAAACCTCCTCTTTGGTCTTCCTCTAGGCCTCCTGCCTGGCAGTTCAAAACTCAGCATCCTTCTACCAATATATTCACTATCTCTCCTCTGGACATGTCCAAACCATCTAAGTCAGAGAGGCCAGACTGAGATGGTTTGGACATGTCCAGAGGAGAGATAGTGAATATATTGGTAGAAGGATGTATATATATATATATATATATGTATATATATGTATATATATGTATATATATGTATATATGTATATATATATATGTATATATGTGTATATATATATATATATGTATATATATATGTGTGTGTATATATATGTGTGTGTGTGTGTGTGTGTGTGTGTGTGTGTGTGTGCGTGTGTGTGTGTGTGTGTGTGTGTGTGTGTGTGTGTGTGTGTGTGTGTGTGTGTGTATAAATACACACAGTATATATTTATAAGGCCTGTCAGCTGTCAGTGGTGAAGTGATTCCCAACTTAACAGTGTGATACAGGCTGTTTGCTGCATGGAGCTCCTTCTCTCTTTGTGAAATGAATTAGGAGAACATGAAAACTGAGCAGACTTTCAGGAATACATTATGTATGAGGACCTTGAAGGCTCCTACTGAATTCTGTTCAGGTGGCATCAGAGGGTGCAGCCAAGTGGAAATGCTGGCTGGTCACTTAAAGCACACTATCTCTGGTAATATTTCTACATGAAAGTGCAACACACGGCTGGGGCTATACTCTACTTCTTGCTTTTTGAAATATGCAACACAACCAGGCTTCCATAGTGGCCACAGAAGAGGTTTACTGGGGCAACAGGGGATTAAAGGCCTTGCTCTCACCTCCAGGCTACCTCACAACCTGCATAACTTTAAGCTACTATTTGCAATTTAAATTAAAATCTATATTTTGTTTCTAATCTTGCATTTGATTTACTAGTTACAGTAGGAAGCTTGCAGCACAAGCGTCATCTGTGTTAGCAAGTTGCTTTGAAGGTTTGACATGATTTCAAAATCAGATAGCATATCATAGTATCTTCTGGTGTTGACAGATAACATCTAATTTCCCAGTGTCTCCAGTAATCTCACAAAGACATTGTTTGCTCATCGTGAAATCAATATACTGCGGAAACACCATTACAACAGTCATCACGGTGCTCCAGTGAATCGCTCAAGATCACAGAACACATCACAAGACCACAGCTAAATATCAGCATGTAGTGTTAGACTGAATGACAATCAATAATAAAAGTGATTATTTCCATCAACACAATTCACTTTTTTTTAAGTCCTTATGTTACTCCTTTATTTAAATACGGTTGATGTTATAATTCTAACACGTTTTCAACGACACAGATTCAATCCAACCACATACATAACACCCCGTGATCCTGAATAATGACAAGAAAAGAGTTTTTGCACTATTTGATGTCACAGTGAGGCTGACCTTATGGGCGTATAATGTTACTACCTCATCGTTTTATCAATTTAGACGTTTGTGTGAAATGTTGTCATTATCCACATGCAAAATCTCAAATGATGTTTAAAATCATACATGGTGAGGATACTTTGGCTTTGAGGTTCAACCACCAAATTCTCTTTAGTACATTCTCGAGTCTATGCAGACTCTGAAGTATGTGCAAAATTTGAAAAATTTCATCAATGTTTGAGGAATCACTTTAGCGAGAATGGGATGAAAATGTATTGGCTCTCGCCTGCACGGAGGCTGGAAAATAAAAGCAGACAATATAGGAAGAAGTGTACATACAAAAGAAGTGCAGGAGTGGAAACAGACAGAAACATATTTAAGGTGAAATACATTGGGTGAGTCACAGCAGCTTCCTTCAGAAGTGGACCAGGCAGTTAGAAAACAACATCAATGAGCCGATGACAGTCTGAGAGTTAGACCTGTGGAGATTCTGTGATTTAAAAGCTCGCTCTCCCCCCCCCCCCCCTCCCTGGCACTGCTATAATTTTCCTGGGTGGAATGATGGATGAGGTGGTGTCAGCCCATGTTCATTATAATGCACACCATCTATTCTTCTCAGCCAGACTCTCTGCGCTCCAGGAAATGCCAGAAAGGTATTGGAGCCGAGAAGAGAGGAGAAACTCTCATCTGATTTTATGGAGAGGATTCTAGGTGTGTGTTAACTCGGTGCGTGGTGATCCATCAATCACTAATGAAGATACTGCAAGGCTACTGCTTGTTCTTAAAAGAAACACATTCCTCTGCGGCTATGAATGATAAACAGCCTTGGATGTCCATGCAAACAGAATCCCTTGCAATATGCTCATCCTAAATTAATAATGAGCACCCAAACAGTTAGCTCCATGCAAAACATTTACAAAAATATGGAGATATTATCATCATGACCCATTTGGAATTTTTTAAAGACGTGTAGAATTTCATCTTTCAATCAGCTTTTCGTTATGACCCAACCACTGAATTTGAAACATGATGTTTTTCCAATTTTTTTTCAATTTTCGTTTTTTGTTTGTACTATCGACTCAAATCTGAAGTGAGCGGGGCTCCATTTGGACAATGTGATGTCACCAACATCCCTTAAAATGAAAAAATGTTTTAAAAAATGAAGACAGCTGTAGGAGTTGTTTGGCTACTGTGAATCAAATCTAGTCAAACTAAACCTGTAGAGTCAAATGTGATTTGTTAAATAACGTAGCACCTTTAAAACTCAGGGAATGTTCCATCTAGAAAAGACATGGGTAATACATTTCTGGCAAGGAAATGTCTTTACCTAATTGTTCTTTACAAAGATTATAGATATTTATGCCTCTCAGCGGAGGGTGGAGCTAGCCAAAGAAAATCAATGTCTGCAGGCAGGCGAGGCCACAGGACATTATATGTGCAATGAAATCAGTGTGTTGTCAAAAATCACCCTCTAGGGAGGCCTTATTATATTTTATTTGTGTAAATGAAAAAAGGTTGTGTAGAGGAGGGTTTTGTGTTGCAGTGCTGTTGAGCAATCTCTGCGTAAAAATGACCAGGTAGTCACCAAGTATCATAAACTATGACATGCACTCAATCACAGGTCACTTTAAAGTTAGCAAGTTTGCAGCAGGGAACTAGACGTAAGACTCAAAACATTTATTGTTCTCCTTTATCATGTATACACAACAGTGTCTCCATCTGGAATAATAATAAAGCAGCAAATTCTTGTGAAAATCTTTGCAAATCAAAGACCGTTTGTTGTGATGTCTGACAATTTTTTTATTCTTCAGTCTATATGTATATATATATAACAGGTACATATATATTCATATATATACAGTATATATACTGTGTGTGTTTATATGTGTATATGTATGTATATACAGTATGTACAGTGTACTGTATATATATATATATACATACACCGTATATACACTGTATATATACTGTATATACACTGTTTATATATTGTATATATAGTTTATATATATGTGTGTTTTGATTCACATGAGTCAAAATTATTCCTGTTCTCATTTTGTTTGCATAAAAATCCAGATTTCCTGATGCTGCATAAAGAAAGAATGCTTTATTTATCTTATTCTGTCATGAGATTTTAATGTATTGACTTTTAACATGCTTTATTTAAAGGTATGACGCTTGCCTTAAAAAGATAACATTTGAAAATAAATCACAAACTACAATCCTGATTATACGCTAAATTAACCACTTCCAGAGTAATGAACTTGATAAGATCAGCATAACAATGTAATCCAGGGGAATTCTCTGCGCTTCTTGTCTTCATCTTACAGACTCAAAACCTGATATTTATTAGTTTAATGCTCAGTGACATGTTTTGGATTTGCCCTCCATTTTTTTTCTTTTTGGTTTTGCCTTAATTCTTTTGTGGTGCGAGTTGATGGGCCATCATTTCCTTTTGTTTCTTTGCGCATAGCATAAAATCATTCATGAAAATCAATCCAAATGCAGCCCACTCCTCTATTTCTCAAAACGTAGCCTTCTGCTGACCTCAATAAATCGACTAGTGAGCATCAAACATTTCAGTTAGTGCCCTTAAAGTGGCCTTTCCACAAACGTAGTCCTTCTCTAAAGGGGGGCACTGACAGCTGTGTGTGTGTGTGTGTGTGTGTGTGTGTGTGTGTGTGTGTGTGTGTGTGTGTGTGTGTGTGAGTGAGTGAGTGAGTGAGTGAGTGAGTGAGAGAGAGAGAGAGAGAGAGAGAGAGAGAGAGAGAGAGAGAGAGAGAGAGAGAGAGAGAGAGAGAGAGAGAGAGAGAGAGAGAGAGAGAGAGAGAGAGAGAGAGAGACAGTCAGCATGAAAGAGAGAATACCAAGAGCAATGAAGCTTCATAAAAATTATGGCCAGTTGCCCATCACTTAGAGAAAGGGAGGGGTTGATTTTTAGCCATGCTAGCATCTCAGCATTCTTCTTAATAGATTGCCCTTATATTTCATGTAAATATCAATGTTCCCCAGGAGATCATGACCTTGCTGATCCTCTGAATTTTCCTCTTTGCAGCAGTAGCAGGTAAAAGTTTCCACTTATCCTGTGAAAAGACCCTAAATTTTGACATTTTTTATTCCTGGAGGATGACTACCCATCTTGACTTGTCTTTCATTTTTTTACTCATGCACGTGAGAAATCTTGGCAATTGGATGGACTTTTGTTAAAGTTGTTGCATCTAATCATGTAATTCATGTAATTAATGTAATTCATCTAATCATGTAATGCTTATACACCATGGGAACACAGTCACACCCTGTGTTTAGGATTGATTTTGTAACGTTAACATACCGATATGCTTAACACAGTTTGTGAACATGGGTAGCATTGACACCTGCTCAGATAACACCATCTTAGCAATGTCAAAAGTCTGACTGCTGGACTTTTTGTGTGACTTTTCTCACCTGTCAGAAATGATGGCCAACATTTAGGCTCAGCTGAAGAATTTAGTTGATTTCCCCACATTCTGTCAATCTTTTTCACCAATCTATGACACCTGATCGGTGAACTGATTGTGTTGTCAAGCATTAGGCCTCATCTTTTGGTGTAGTTTTTGTCACATGACTCACAGAACTGGGGCAGTAGTGGCTCTGCAGTAGAGAGGGCGGTAGAGTGAGTCGTCCAATGTTCCTAAGATCTGCGGTTCAATTCCAGCTCACACCCCAAAAAAACACCCAGAGTTTGAGGTGACAGTGGACCTCCGGAGCACTGCCAAGGCGCCCTTGAACAAGGCGCCGTCCCCCTTTACAAGTTGCTCATTTGGGGCACTCTACCTGCCCCTGCATGCCTACAGGTGTGTGTGTGTGTGTGTGTGTGTGTGTGTGTGTGTGTGTGTGTGCTACAGGGCCTGTACAAACTGCATGCGTTTGAAGTATTTACTAAATACAGTGTGCTCTTACTTTCCCTTTGGGGATCAGATCAGTATATAAAATTTTTAAAAAATGAAAATTAACTCAGCATGTAGGCAGATCATTGTACTCTAAATATCTTCAATGCAAGAAGATTTGTCTAATTTTCTCCACAAACAAGCTCCTTCCATCAGCTACTGTCTGACATACATTTATCTTCCATGTAGGAAGGGAGACGCTCCATGGAAATTACCTGTAGCCTCTGCTAGAGCGTTGTACAGCGGGAGTCACATGACTCACAGAACTGAGCTCAGGAACAGATAGAGGGACTCAATAAACATATAATCAATAGTAACTCCACAAATTTGTATCATCTCACTTGATTAATACATTATTGATTTTTACTTTTGTACGGCAATTTATGCTCCATGATGCTATGACAATTCAGAGTTTTGCAGATTCATTGATGGACATCTAACACGCTGCAGCGTAAACTCAACAAAACTCCATACATGTAACAGTGACAGATATTTATGTTTGTTGTGGAGACTTGTTTTTCTGGCTTTATGGATAACGGTGTGTGTTGTGAGGGTATATGCAACAGAAAGCCTGGGAATTTTTTTTTTTTTTGGAGGGGGGGCAGTGAGATGGAGAGAGGGAGGTCTTTTGCCCACTTGTGGCCTTCACAACCAAGGCACAAATCATAGAGGGGCATGGCAATCTGAGTGACAGATGAACAATGCTGCTATTTTCCAACCCCCTGTGAACAGGCCCATCCATCACAAGAGGGGAGATTAATTCAATTCATCAGCCTTTTGTCTCCTTGGGCCCCCTAATGCCACCTGATATTGCTCAAGGGGGGCTTATAAATGTTTGTAGACTTGATCTGAGCCTGCTTGCTTGACACAGAATAAAACATTACTCTTTACTCTTAGCGGTTTTGCCAACAGCCTTCCTGCCAAATCTACTATAATTTTGATCAAGATTAACTGTTATGAAGAGGAATATGCTTGCCAAGGGGGATAAATAAAAGAAAGTGTTAGTTTCTGCAGCTTTTGTGATAATGGGGCTGAGAAAAGTCAGCTCCTATAAATGTTTAATTAGGTGAAGCTCCTTAATGGGATGCTCCCCAACCTCTAATTTAGGTAAGACCATCTCAGGTACGTCCATCTCAGTGACTTTTACCACATCATCTGATCAGTAGGCTTCTGGGTTCTTTTGGTGATTTGTGGAGATAAAGGTCCGAATCCTATTAACTGCAGTTGTGTTGTTTTCTTTTGATGAGGGGTTTAGATGAGGGGTTAGGTTTTAAGATTTTATCTTCATTAAATGTCTTTAACCTCTCAGTCTGTTGTGAGTTATTGGATGGATGGATTTTTCCACTATTTCCACTTTTTATAAATTAAAGTCACTGCTACAGGGGTTGAAGGAGCAGCTGTGTTTCAAACAGGAGGTGAAACATCTGCAGGAGTTTCAAAACAATGTACCCAGGATGGATTTATAGTTTTTACTTTTACCTTTTTCTTTGCATCTTCCTGTAAACATATTAATTCACCACTGAAAGGATAAAGAAAAATGAAGGACTTTTAATGCAGAACGTCTTAAAAGGCCCTTCTCTCTGCGTTCACCACTTGATCTGCTTTTGAAAAAGCTGAATCAACACTTAAGGTGTTCATCTTTTATTACATGTTCTCAAAGGCCCAGAAGATAGAGGCAATGAATAGGCAATGGTATTAACATCACGTCAAAGGCTTTTCTTCACATAATAAGTAATGTATTTAACCTGCATTACCCGTTTATCGAGAAAAAAAAAAACATCGGCTTTCTGTAAATGTCTCTAAAAACATAGCAGATATGATGAGAGAGGAGTGACTTTAGATTTATCATCTTCAGAGTCTAGAGAAATACAGAATATGATAAGGTTGGAGATAAGGTTGCTGCTCGTCCCACATTAGTCAGACAACAAGGGGTGGAGCTGCTGGGGTTTGTGTGACAGTAGTAGCATGCACACCCGATGGATAGTGAAATCTGACACTGCATGTGTGCTTAGGCTGAGTACTGTACTGACAAATGGAACATTGAGGAGCAACACAGTATCCGTGGCGTCCTCTAGTGGCCATTACAAGAAATGCATGCTTATGGAAAATCAAACTCCAGTACTGTACTGCAACATTCAACCGCTGGTTATTCTTGACATGAGAAAACGCTCCTTATATGAAGTATGAAAGTACATACAAGTGGGGTTTTTTTTTTTTGGTAATTTGATTTTCTACATGACATTGAAACATTCTGAAGTGTGTTACAACAGAAAGTTTTATCATGTCTTTCATTCATTTGGCAACTGGATAAATCCAGTTGCCAAATGTCACTAAATAGAAGTATCTTCACCTAACATATTAAGTTTTTCTAAAGAACAGTGTTTTTTTTAATAAAACCAAACACACCATTTCCATAAATATACTATTTCACCTTCTTTTGAGCTTCTGACTTTCTTATGAGGTGTGGCTAAAGAACCAAAAGCAGAAACGTGACACCCTCGCTACTGACAATGAAACCAGTCATTAACAGACCGACCTGAGTTCAACTGCATATTTTTTCAAAACAGCTTTGTGAAATTCCTCTCTTGTTCTTTTGTTTCTTGTGATGTGCTGTTGTTCATCAGTTCATTAGATGAAAAATGAGGAATTCTTGTGTTTCCATTTCAACCAACAGATGCACAAAAAATATTTTTTCTCACTTTAAACATAACCATTCTTTTGAAGCTCATAATGGGTCCCACCTCCCCTCCAGACATACATGTAAAAGGTCAAGGTCAGTGATACTGCTATGAACACCAGCAGGACGGCAGTTATCATGACAATGTTCCACACTGACAGTTCTTTTTCTCTGTCTGCGTGGAAAGAAAGATAAGCACTCAGTGAATATAGGATGAAATGAGAGACTATGATTAACGCTTGTTGCCACTCAGGATCTTAAATGCACCACCTTTAACAGCCCACCTTGATCCTTTGCAACATTTAGCTCTTGAGTGGTCACCAAGGTCTTGTCTTCAGTCACAGGCCATAAGCTTTCCACTAACTCCAGTCCATCATATCCATACTGTGGGTTCTCCTCTGTGATCATCAGCTGGTCCTGGATGTGTGGAGGAACACCTACGAATGTTCATATGGCAGAAGTGTTTTAGAGAATTTCAGGCTGTTTCCAGCAACAAGTCGACCAAAACGTTCAGCCAACATGAGATTATCATTTTCCTTCTCACCTGAACGAGTGGTTGATGCTGCCAAAAGAAAAAAGAACAGATGAGGAACAAACATGTCTGCGCCTGCCAGGCGGCGTCATCTACAGAATTGGCTTCAGCTGCGACTTTTGTGACTCATTCAAGATAAGTTTCTGCAACTGGGCCGAGTCGCCTGCTCTGATGTGCTTTTGAGTGCTTCCATTTCATTGGTTAAATCATTGATTGAATTACACCTCTTTCATCTGGAAGTGGCGAGAGGTTACTCAAGAAGCAGAAACAGCGTTGGCACAAAGAGCAGGATGTAAGGAAGGAAGGAAGGCCCTGAAGCAGCCTTTATTCACAGTGCAGAGCGTTCAGTCATAATTTTAAGTGGTTCCTTCTCTAGTTAATATTTGTCTTGCACATGATAAGTTCAGGTATGATTAATAAGCAGAACATGTATCTGCAGCACCACCATCATAACTGGAAAACTTTGATTTGTGATGCCTGAAAAAACTGAAACCAACAAGCATGACATGACATAATTTATTTAACTTTTTTTTTTTAAGTCATTAGAGAACAGGAGGTCTCCTGAAGGTGTTCATGTGTCAGCATTTCCTTTCACATTTGAAAAACGATCCCCAGCTTGTAAAATAAAAAATAATAGATGTTTAAACAGGTAAGGCTGAACATGCAACACAAGAAAAATGTTTAAGTAAAACCGTCCCTTTCAGTTGCAGCAAATAGAAGAGAAATTCTGTGTCAAACCGTGTGAGTTTTGAAACACTTGTAAGTTTCTGCAAGAGGACAGTTTATGTGGCATACTTAAAAAAAAAAAAGACAATCGGCTGGTTATCACCATCTGTTGTGACATTATGCTGAAGTAACTAATGTGTGTCACGACACACATTAGACAGAGATTATTGCTAAAATGCCGTGTCTTATGCTAACCCCAGCTTTCAATGATTTCCTTCTGATTTCATTACATCCTAACTAACAGCGTGCTTTATCTTTACAGTAGAAAAAAACAGTAACAGGAAAAAAATCCCTGCAGTTTAAAGCTCATACATGTATGTAACGCGTTTCCATTGCATAGTGCAGAATGTGAGTTTTATCTAGCTTCTCAAAGAGAACAATAGAAATAACAGCTAGTACAGTTTGTTTCTGAAACAGTCCCTCCTCGCCATCACCGTATAAGATAGTGTAGATGTACAAAAATGCTCCCAGTGCAAATCTTGGCTCCCATGGGAAAGAATAATGTAAACTGTCACAACTTAAAACACTTTTAAATAGCAGACATTTTTTAAAAAAAAAAAAAAACAGTCAAAGACCAACTTTGAATGTCATGAAATATGTTTTTTTTTTACACAGATTTCCCTATGAAATAAACATGAATAATTCACAAAGGGGTCAGTTCACGGGAGGATTTCATTTCTAACAGCGTCACTAAAAAAATAAAGGTTAAAATCCTGAACGTTGATCCATTCTTTATATACATAGCTTTGACTAAGTATAGAGTCTTGCTGCGAGACACGCTGATTCACACATCTGTAGTGATTCCTTGGTGGATAACCTGAGCAGAGCTGGTAGTCTGGACCGGTCTCCACCCAGGAGGGGACGCTTTGTCAGGCAGGATTCTCCTACTTATTTGTGCTTCGCCTCGTCATCGTAGAGCTTCCGTAGGCTTGAGTCTAACAGAAAATCCACTGACCTACAGGGTATAGAAAGTAGAAACGTTACAGTGTCAGCAGAAAAAGGGATGTATTAAAACTTCTTTGGAGGGCAGCTGTTCGTTTAGAGTCACAGTCGCTGACTGGGATAAACAAAGATGCAATTTTTGAAACGCGTCACACAAATTTGCGCAGCTATTTGTAACACTAGCTCTCAGATTTAGAAAAATCTCAATCTCTAAACTATTAAATAAAAAAATTGACCGTCCGATTATTTTCCTATTTAGGAATAAAGTGTAGTTTCTGGTGACTTACACAGGAGCTACATTTGGGGACTATTTCACAAGCAGGTTAATGCACATTTGGTGCCCTGTTGAGTGTTTCAAGAGGCAAGAGATGGTGGGGAAGCAACGTGTCACCCAGCGGAACATGTGACTCTCATGTGCTTGGGGCAACAAGCTATTGACAATACAACCCTCCCATACGCTTAGAAACAAATACTAATGTGCCAACCTGTCTATAGGAGTGATGATGAAGGGAATCGTAGTGAGGCCTATAGCCGTCGTCGTCCACTTGCGAACAGGCAGGGGCCACTTGGTGGTCCTGCTAAGCATGTAGAGTGACGCGGCACACACTCGGTTGATGGTGAAACCCGGGACAATCACAGAGGCCAGGGCCTGCCACACAAACGTGTCCACCACCGCAACTGCTACCCGCGTCGTCTTCCCTGGGTTGTCTCCGTGGGCCTAAATCAGGAAAAGAAGGAACATAATCAAGTATTAGAATCATATTCCATTCTTTGTGCTTATTTCAGAAAACCAACTTTTTGAAGTAGATTTTTTATTTTCTGCCTTCTGTTCATGCATCTTGTGACCTGATCCCTGTGATGAAATGACGATAAGAAATTAAAAATGTTCACATCTTACCACAGCTGCTTTCTTCCCTTTGTCCACAGCATCAGCAGTGACATACCCAGTGGATACAGCATAGGTGGCCCATACCAGACTCACCGGCACCAGAGCTCGAAAAGCTTCTCCCACCTCGTTGGCGTAGCCTGTGTAAGTACAGACGAAACATATTTTAATGAATATCAAGATCGTGCAAAGATTACCCTCAGCTGAAACAAAGACCCTTCTTTGGAGGACATTCTTTGAAAAGCATCCAAGATTAACTATTCCTTCAAAAAAAGATTCGCCACACTGTGATGATCGATATATACAGTGAAGACCGTACACCACACAAGCATAAGAATGATATCTAACAAATCCAATGTGTAGTCACTCCAATACTGTCTTCATCAGCAATGCTTCCCGACTCAAATTCTGTGCTGTTTAACACAATATCACAGTAAACCGTTTGATTAGCAGCACAAAAAAAAATGCACAAAGTCCTAAAAATTGTGCAGTAAAAATATCAATGCACCTGTCCTGATTGTTTCACTCAGTTGTTGTGGATTTCTGTCCTGTAGTTTTTGTGTTGCACCATTGAGAAGCAATCAAACAACTGAATGCTGTAAAAAAGGCTGACAGAGAAAAACAAGACCTTCATGGAACTTGGTCTTAGTTCTACGCTACTTGGTTTAATAGTTCAACAATAGGTATGACTGATAGCAACTGTACAACTACTGGATCTGCAGCTCCAGAAGCACTGATAAGGGTCTGAACTGATACCATAAATCCCGATAGCAAGGAGAGAAGGATAATCTTATCTGTCAGAAGCAGTTCATTACTAATAAAGTAAGCCATGCCCTGGTATGATAGGTCAGAGTCCAGTTCTGACCTGTGAGCAAAGGCATCAGATTATGTTCTGTGATTTTCTTTTTTTTGCGCTGAGCCCAGCAACACATGAAGGTGTCGTACATAAAAGGTGTGTTTTCACAACCTGAGTGTATAAAAGGAAGTAACAGAGATGAGGAATGAAAGAGAGAGCAGGCTGAGTGGTGTGAAGGCTTGAATGGTAAAGGATAAACAAAAGATTCCAACATGTCCAACAATGGTGACTGGTAGCCAGGAATCAGACGGCAATAACAAGCATCATATCAAGGCTCAGTCAGCCACAGCAGCTGCTTCTATTACAAACAGACTTAAACATCCCCCTTGAATTGAATGCTACGCCATCTACAAGGACATCAGGCAATCATTTCTGCTCCAATGTCACACCTGCAATTAGCCTTCCACATATTTCCACCAAAAACCTTTGGTATAAAAGAGGTTAGGGGGACCATAAATAGCATCCATCACTGAATCTGTGATCTGTACTTATAAAGTAGGCAGGACAGGACAAGCATCTGATGGATTATATGACCTCAACATTTTCTATAAGCTACGCCATATGTTAAACTCATCCTGATTACATAACAACTAGCACAGGAGTTCTCTCGTAGTAACACCTTTGTACTAGCCCCAAACAGAAAAATAAAACAATGCAAAGAAAATGTTCTTAAATACCTGAGAAAAGGCTCTCAGGGGATTCAAAAATAGACCAATGTGTCTAATTAGTTTGTATGCTTAGTACTGTATGAAATTCAACTGTATTTTGTTCTGGATTAACAGTCTGTCACTACCTTGATCTAGTCATTAGTAAATATGATAGCATTATGAATTTCTACCTTGGGCACACAACATGTTACACAATCAAATTTTTTCTTTAATCCTTTTAATGTATGGGTAGAAGTTGAATGAAATAGCTGAGTAAAAAGTAAGGTGCAGACTCACTAGAGAACTGGAGCTGCTTCATTGCTTCAAGTTTTTTTCCCAGTGCATGTCCTTCTCAAGTAACATCTTATTGAGTGATGGGTGTTAGGAACAACCCTGATATTTCCATTATAAAGGAAAGCAGCGAAACAAAGCAGACACTTAATTAATAACAGGTATTTGCACATACAGTACCATGCTTAGGGGCAAGTCTTGGTGGTTGTGAGTCAACTCAACTGTCTGGACTTTAAAAAAAAAACCAAGACAACTTCCTAAAAACTAACAAAACATGTGGCATGTGAATAAAATCCATGAAGAGAGAAACAGTAGTCCAATAGTAGGATTTCGTCCATTATGTCCTCTGTTGACAGCACGCCCTTCAAAAGAAAAAGATGCTATAAATAGTTTTTTTAGTTAGCTAAGCTAATGCTCAAACTAGCTAGCACACAGCTCCAGGGTCACGACGACTCCAGCGTTACATTAAAAATACCTTTAACTTTATCCTGTGTTTAATTAAGGTCGGCTCAGGATTATACTATAAAATCATACATACTGTACCTAAGAAGCGGACCCATGTGTCGCGATAAATGTCGACCGCTTTGCTTGTTTTTTCCTCAGCTGTATCCATTCCTTTACTTTCGTCCTTCACTTCATTCCCCCGCTGTGTGAACATAAAGTCGGGAGAGACGGAAGGGAAGCAGGGACAGCATAGGGGGCGTGGACGCTGATGGGACCTTTACGTCCACCTCGACTTGCTTCTTCTCTTGTTCTTCTTAACGCTACATCGGCGCAGTCACGACTTTGGCGCCACCTACTGTAGTTTTAGGGAATAGATTCCAACTCTTTTTAGTCTGAGACAGCACTTCATGTGAACGACTGAAGCAGATACAGTATATTGTACCAGAATTGTAAAATATATATTTATTAATACACAGTTAATATATAGTGAATTATAGATAAATTATTTGGAAAATTAAGCTTTGTTGATGATAAACTGCTTATTTGTGGCTTATGTAATCAGGAACATAATAAAATTTCTACACATCCATATAATATATTTTAAGAATTAAGTTCATGGTCTTTAAAATAGTGTAATTTAATAAAAACTTCAGACAATTTCTTGATTTGCAGACCTTTCTATTATCATACAGGAAGAGAACAAAGTCAGATACACAACAGCAGATGTATGAAAAATTTTCTTGACAAATCATTTTCACGTTGCACTTTAAAATATAATTGAGGTAAGAAATACGAGAGTGACTTTTATTGTTTTTAATAACTAGTAACTACTAAATGCTGACCTTGTTTTTTATTGTAAAATACAGTAATTACCTGAGGCTGCTGTTTCCATAATTAGCAAGTCCCAAAAAAATACCCTCCTAGATTGTCATCTGCTCTGTAGTATTTGCATATTTCAAGCTGACGGGTTGATTGATTCATTTTCACTGCAGACAGCAAACCCAATAATTTATCACATCCAATAAAAATGCTGCTTTCTAATGGACAACCAAACCAACCAATAGCGAGCAGGAAACAGAGCCGGAAACCAATGGGAAGCAAGCTGACGATTCGGTGGAATGAGTTTTGACCCACGATGGCTGCCGTCTGCAGGAATCATCATTCCACGGAGTCCAAAATGCCTTTCAAACGGAAAATAACGCGTTTTAAATCACAGCTGATTCTCGCTGTCCTTATTTTTACTTTTAGTCGATGTTTTGCAGACGACGAGCACGAGATGGAGGAGTTCCTGAAGAGGGAGTTCTCCCTTACCAAGCCTTACCAAGGTACCGCTTCCCGTTATAAACCCCCCAGGAGGGGAGCCTATAATGTCAGCTCTCAGAGGAAGGTGACAGATAATTCCAGAATAATTCTGGTCGGTGTCTAATTCTAGTTATGCATGAACGAATTCCCCTCAGAAATGTGCAGATTCGGCGTTTTTATTTTTAGACATTCCCTCGCTCCGATCACACCCAGCATTAACACAGCCTTCCATGTCGTTCTGTTACGTTTCTTTTTGTCATATCAAATTTTAATACAATCTACTTGATGCTTGAGCTTTAAACCTCATGTTTGTGATAACAACTAACTGTGATTTGTGTTTCTGTGTGCTCCATTGTGCTGTGTCAGCTTCTTATATCGTGACGAGGTTTTTTTTGTCACGTGTGCTCCCAGGTGTTGGATCGTTAGGCTCCTCCCACTGGGAACTGATGGGGGATGCCATGGTAACCACCGAACAGGTGCGCCTCACACCTGACATGCAGAGCCGACAGGGGGCAGTATGGAGCCGGATCGTGAGTACGCTTGAATGCGGGTGTCAAAAACACAGAGAATCAGAGAACGAAACCTCATGTCAATGTTAGACCAATTCATTTTCTGCTGGGTCCTCAGATTTATTATGGGTGTGTGTTTGTCCCGAGTGTCTTTGCATCCTTCAAATCCAAAATCTGGGACTCTCTTATTTACCTCTCGTTATTTCTTGGATTAAACATGTGGAAGTGATTTATTTTTCGTGTCTCAGGGGGCTTTCTTTAAACTGGTTTCCATTTCCAGCCTTGCCATCTGAAGGACTGGGAGATGCAGGTCCACTTTAAGATTCACGGCCAAGGAAAGAAGAACCTGAACGGTGACGGGTTAGCTATTTGGTACACAAAGCAACGAATGCAGAAAGGTAAGTGCTGGCATCCACATTGTTATCTCATAATGAAAAACACTCTTTTGAACAGTTTTTATTCTATTACAGGTCCTGTATTTGGACAAATGGACAATTTCACTGGCTTGGGTGTGTTTGTGGACACATATCCAAATGAGGAGAAACACCTCGAGGTATGCTAAAATGCTGCTGCTCACATTGAACATTTTGTGCAAAATAGGATAACCGGGGACAATTCTCTCTTAAATTTATGTAAAAAGGACTGTTTTTGTGTCCTGCTGTGCAACCAATCTGAAACAGGCACAGAAGAAACGATACACTCCACGCACACAGGTAAATTGCCTCTGGAATACTGTGTCCGATCTTATTATCCAGCCTCCACTGGTCCTCATGCATGCCTCTGTGACTGCACACACACTTGTGTCTGGTACACGTTTGTCTCATTGTGTTCCTGCATGGTTGCTGTGTGTTCCTAATCTGCAAAACAAGCATTTTTATATTATTATCAATCAAGTGTTTAGAGTTTAGATCATTTATGAAGGAAACCATTATTATAATATCAGGATAGGCGGCAGTAGCTCAGTCTGCTGGGTCTTGGGCTGGGGACCGGAGTGTGATTAATAAAGGATTGATTATTATGATGATTTTTCTTTCTACTGAGCACTGTTTGGTTGTCAAAAGACCAGTAATAATGGTAAGAACTGAAAAAAGCTGCATTATGTTTGAGAGAGAAATCTAAACTATCCTTTTTGCATGGGGCTGTTGATTGTGTGATTACATTCCTGTTATTTCTGTATGGTTCTAAGCTCATCTGCAAGGTGTATGCAGCCCAGTAAAAAGTCTCATCTGACAAATAAACACAGTGTGTTCAGCTCTGGAATCGGGACCTTTTCCTCATCCCTCTCCTTTCTTTCTCTGGCCACCAGAGGATCTTCCCTTTTGTTCTGGCCATGGTCGGGAACGGGAGCATCAGTTACGACCACGAACGGGACGGTCGGCCCACGGAGCTGGGCGGCTGCAACGCCATGGTGCGCAACCTCAAACACGACACCTTCCTCTTTATCCGTTATGTCCGACGCAGACTCACGGTAAGAGACACACTGCACACCTAACTCATGTTCACTCATCTGCAGTAATAACGCTGCAAACGCTGTGTTGTGTCTCCGCTGTATAAGCTGGTATAATCATACTCTGGGTTGCTAATATTCATCTAACCTGTTTTCATAACTTGAGACTTGTTTGAGCACAATTGCTTTTTTACAGGAACGCCCTATTTCCAGCTACACTAAAATAGAAAATGTGATAAGTTCAGACACAGACAGAACAAAATGATAAGCAAACTGGTTTAAAGGTACAGATAAGGCTAAAAAGCTAACAGCTAAAATGGCCAAAACTGAATACAGACTTTGCAAACAGTTCATTTCTAAGATAAGCACTACTTCTGTACAAACTATGAAAGCAAATTACAGTAGAAACTACGATGTAAGCGCTTAGGGATGTAGGCAGCATATTAAAGCCGTAAATGATATAGCTACTGTCTGTTTTCTGTTCCTAGAAGCAAAACACCCGTTCATGCTTCAGCTCAGCAGATCCCAGATGATTTGATATTAAAGAAATGTGCCGTGGGATTTGACAAATGAATAATTTACATTCATTCGTTTTTCATAACACTTCCTCCACTTTCGTGTGTCACGGGGGTTGGCTGGAGCCTATCCCAGTGGACTTATGGGCATGAGACATTCCGGACACGTTGCCAGCGCATTGCAGAACCACACGAAAGACTAAGTGTTAAAAGTTTTGCTAAGAGTTTTGTTTGGTCTTCCTTGTTGTCTCTGAAATAAGTCGGAACTAAACTGTTTTGTTGTGAAATCAACAAAAACTTTACGCCAAATGGATTAAATTTTAGGGTTGTGGGAGTTGCACATAAACACATCTTCTGTCTTTCAAGATGTAACACCTCACACGACCTCGACCCTGCAAAGGATTAGCAGTTTAAAAACATTATAAACAAATGATAAGAGGGGTGTGTTGTGGGTGCAAACATTCTGAAAACATTCTAGGTTTTACTCCCAAATAACTTGGTCAGATGCCAGCATGCTTAAATCCCACAGCCCTGTATAAGTGACCCACGCTCCATGATTGCATGTGTTCTGCAGGTAATGATAGACATCGACGGGCAGCATGAGTGGAGGGACTGCCTCGACATTCCTGGTGTGAAGCTTCCCCTTGGCTATTATTTTGGAGCTACAGCCATCACTGGAGACCTCTCCGGTAAACATCACTGAAGTATTTCCACTCTTCCCAGCTGAATAATTTTGCATACTTTTATTGTGTCTGTGGTTCCATCATTAAAAAAAACCTGCTTGACACTTTATTTATGCCTCTGTGTAACACATTTTTTATGTTATGTACTTATTTTTTCTAGACAATCATGACATAATTTCCCTGAAACTCTACCAGCTGACAGTGCTGCGGAGTAAACAGGAAGAAGAGGAGGAGGAGGAGATAACCATTCCCAGTGTGGATAACATGGATCTACTCAGATGTAAGGCACTGTTACATCATCGCTCCCTTTGTTTATGTTCATTTTGCTGTTTCTTATCCCTCTATTCATCTCCTCACAGGCCTTCTACTCACACTTTACCTCTGTGTCATCTTCTCTTCCAGTGAGCCAAGATGAAGAAGGGATGAGTGCGATAGCTATTTTCTTTACCGTGCTTTTCTCCATTCTGGGTTGCATCTTCCTCATCATCATCGGCGTGGTGGTCTACAGCCACTGGAGCGACAGCAGACGCAAGCGTTTCTACTGAGAAGCGAACGGGGGTGATGATCTGGTGGTCTGTGGACCACTGAAGTGAAGTGCTGCTTTTGTCCATGAGGGGGCAGTAGGTTGTTTCAACCCGTGGACATCACTGGTTTGAGGGGTGGATTCTTTGCATCAGCGCCTAAAAAAAAGTTTTTGTCTGTCTTCGATCGTCATGAAGCAGACCGAGGACTTTATCCTGACACACACCAACTCAGCCTTACCATCTCCACCCCTGCAGACGTGGTGTTTGTCACACGACATCTTTCGAGCAGCTATGTAGTGGTTTGTTGGGGTTTGCTGCGAGTGAATATGAAATTTTCTTATTTCCAGTTCAGTTACTTCACTGACTGAAGTGTGTGTGCGCGTGTGCGTGTGCGTGTGTGTGTGTTTGTGTGTGTGTGTGCGCTCCTCCTCTTGATCCACCTGTAGACTTGAAGCACTAACCAAACAGCACAGGAATCTTTTGATGCTATTTATAATGTAAGTGTCTGCTGTTTATGGATGCATCGCTGCTATTCATTACTGTTAGAAAAGCTGGGTGCATTTACTCCAGTTTGATTCTGTGTATAAGGTGCAGCCTATCCTGAGGTGTAGTGTGCATGGTATTCATTATCTCCCAAATCAGTTCTTGCATCTTTATGTAAAGCATATTGAAAACTAACATCTGGTGCATGTTGCAAATATTTTTGTCTTTTAGGTGTATGTTTTAATTTTAGCTTTTGTTGCAAATTTTGCTGTTACCTTCAGGGGATTTTGTGTATGTGTTGCAGAAAACGGATTTGGATGTTCTCTGATAATTTTTTTTTTTTTGTCTTGTCTGCATGTATTCTCATAGTTTAACCCCATAAAAGGGGGTTAACCTTATTTGAGATCAATGCTTATTTTATTCTTGCGGCAAAATCTTTTATATATTTTAATGCGTGCATGTGACCGTCTCTCTGATAAATTTTAAACAAATTATTTAGAAGATATTTAAAATAGATGCATATACAGTGGAGAGAACAAGTGTTTAATACACTGCCAATTTTGTAGGTTTTCCTCATGTACAAAGAAGGTAGAAGTCTGTAGTTTTTATCATGGAATCTAAAACAAAAATGTAGAAAATCGCATTGCATGATTTTTAATTAATCCACATTTTAGTGCGTGACTTAAGTATTTGATACATCCAAAAAAATTAACTTAACATTTGGTACAAAAACCTTTGTTTGCAACTAGAGATCAGATGTTTCTTGTCGTTCTTGACCAGGTTTGCACACTGCAGCGGGGATTTTGGCCCACTCCTCTAAATCCTACAGGATTCAGGTCTGTGAGATCTTGCATGGAGCCCCAGACCAAAAGAGATCAACCACCTTGTAGAGGTCTGCAATTGTATCCCCGATTAAACAGTTCTCTGGTCTTTGCCATTGTAGAAATGTTGAGTCTGTTTGACCAGTTGTGTGGACAAGGTTGTGTCTTTTATACGGGAAACAAGTTCAAACAGGTGCAGTTCATACACTGGACAGCATCCCTGTGAGAGCTGAAATTCTTACTAGCTGGTAGGTTATCAAATACTAATTCTTTACAATAAAATACAAAGAATTATTTTTTAAAAAATCACACAATGTGACTTTCTGAATGTTTGTTTGTCATGGTTGAAGTGTACCTTTATTAAAAATTTGGTTTCTACATGCTTTGTACGTGGGAAAACCTGAAAAATCAGCAGTCTATCAAAAACTTGTTCTCTCCATTGTAAATAGTGTGTGTGTATATATAGCACTGATAGGACTGACTGAAGAGAATTTTAATGACTATTAATTATTGTTTTTTTGCACAATGAATACCAAAATAACCTTTTGTGTTGTATGTAAAAACAAACCTGTTTTGTATTGACTCTTGTTACACGATGCATCCTGCTGGATCCCAGTTTTGTTCAGCCGGGTTAGACTCCGACCCGTCTGCCTTCACTATATGTGCTGCTTATGATTCAAGCCCTTGCTGTCAACATCATGTTTCCATCATTTATACGCTATTATTATTATTGTGTTCTTTCTTTGTCTCTATTTCCTTTAAGGTGAACAAGACCTGCCTTGATGTCATACCTCTGGGCGTGATGCCAGCTTGTTTGTGAACGCAGTAAAATGTATATTTAAAGGTTGAAGACAATCTGGCATCAAGTACGCTAGAGAAAAGTCATGATGAACTTGTTAATCTTTAAGTTTGAAAACAGGTTGTGTGAATTTCTTTTTACTAAAATAACATCCTATAATCACGTGGTTTAATGTCTCACTTCGAAGAGGAGCAGCATCTTCACTCAAGCGCTCAGGTGTCATTTACCTTAAATGAACTTACCTTCAATGACGCTTCTTCAAAAGGTTTCTCCTAGTAGTGTAAGACAATACCAGGAAAAAGACATTTATAAATGATCTTAGGTCAAGAACAAGTATTGGTGTAAGCTGAGTGCCATTTTTTGTTTTATTAAAAAAATAAAATACAAATGACCTAACATGTACACAGCAGACTTTTTACTATAACCAAAGCATTTTATCTTTCAGGGCCATTTCTTTTTTCCGATTGACTCATTTTGGGTCATTTGAGGTCAGGAAAAAAAATTTAGAAAAAAATCTGGTCTATTTTTATACTGCAGATTCCTGCTTCCCTCAGAGAAGGATGTTTGTCATTTTTGTTATATAAAAAAAAACATCCACACAGCTCAACCATAACACCTTCATCCGTTTGGTATAATCTGTGGTTGAGCAGAAAGAATGAAAACATTCCAGTTCACGAGACAGAAACATTGACTTTTACGCTGTTTCTTCCAGATGGCAGTGGGGTCCACATATTACTGTCTCCTGGTCTAATGTAAACTGTGCTGCATGTTAAGGTCTTTCATGTGTATAATATACACAAAAAACAAACATTAAATTGATGGCGTAGTAACTGAAGATTAAAATACATCTGTTAAATATTCAGTAAATGATGGAAAAAGAAAGAAAAGCTATTGCTCAAACTTCCAAAAACAAATTTATCAAACATCAAGTGCAGCAAAGACAAGGGATGGGGATGTGGCAAACAGGCCAAAGCTATCAAATATCAATCCAACAACAACAACAAAAAACAACCTTTGCTTTGACTTACAGGGTTCGATTAATGCAGTTTACCTGTTATATCAGGTGTTAGTGGTCGAAGGAAAACAGCATAAAGACAGAAAAAAATGAATATATATGAAGTAGAATGGCTTTTTACTCAAGCCCCCCAGCTGAGAATGAAGCATACATATGTCATAGAAGCATTACAAGTGTTGTGCGCTTTTTTTTTTCTTTTTTTTTTTTTTACAAATTGACTTAAACAAATACATACACAGTGCAGTGCCACACAACTTAAAAGTTATATATTGCTTATAGTGGTGCAGACAAATGACAGAATATGAGGGGGGTTGCAGCATATGACAGTATGTTTTTGCATAGCTAAGTTAAAAAAAACAACAACACTACAGAGAAGTATGAAGCAGAAACACACAATGAAAAGGGAGACAATTCTGAAACTTTGGCTTTGTGAGATTGAAGGGTCAATAATGTGTTAAACTCTGCCTGTTAAAGACAACCCTGAGAGTGGGAAACCAAGTAGAGCATGATAAACACACACACTCAGAGTACGGTCAAAACAATGACAATGTGTGTCCTGTGGAAATGGGAGCGACTTTGGTTGATTATTCTGTCAACACTTCCGTGTGGGTGGACGTGCTCTTCTGTTTCCAAGGACGCGTCAGGCGGGCGGCGCATCCGAGGAAAAACAAACCCACACACACACACACACACAAAATTAAAAAAACAGATCGAAAGAGAAATCTGTTCTCTCTATTGAGGATAGGATGTAGAGGGATGCTGCATCGTGTATACACACACACACACACACACACACACACACACACACACACACACACACACACACACACACACACACACACACACACACACACACACACACACACACACACACACCTCAGGAAAGGTTGACAGAACAAAAAGGGCAAAGTACACTCAGGTGTTAATTTATACATGCTATGCCACAACATTATGAAAAACATCCACTGTAGACGCCGGACCTGGTTCTAAACAGCACAGAGCACACAGTCGTAGGGGACGATGGATGAATGATGTAGCCCTTACTATCAGTAAACACCAAGGAGGAACAGTGAGTGTTTGGCAATGGGAAAACTATGGACCCCCGATTCACTCACTGACACACACACACACACACACAAAGACCACCCCTCCACCGCTATTATTTTATCTACATTTGTATAAAGACAAGGAAAACGCACCTTAGGAAGATTACAAAAAAATCTCTTGGAGTTTCATTTCATTTTAACCTCCAAGCACAAACAGGACAACAAAACACACAAAATCAAAATCTTATCTTTTTCTTCTCTTACTTTTCCATAAACTAATTGTGACCAGATCTGTCGAACAAAGAAAAAAAACAAAACAGAACAACCACAAACTTAAAAATCTGCTCTCGACAACATTTTGTCAGTGACGTGACTAACTCGACACACATTTTGTTTTAAATTCAGCTCAAATTCAGCTCATTCAACTTTTCCTCTGATGGAAAAACAATATCTGAACAAAACTCAACAGTTCAAATCTTGTGGCTTTAAAATGCTGAAGTGTTTTAACACCACTTCCTGTCTTCAAAAAAGCAAGTAGGAACAAGCGTGGGCCCTGTTTTCTCCATACAAAAGCGTTCCACTGATTCGCGCTAACACAAATACAACCATTCAAAATATGTCCGAAACAAAATAACTTCATTACAACTACTCTAATAAGGCAGTAGCACATCTGTTTCAGAGCAGAGGGAATATTTTATAGTGCAGCTCCATCGTCAAGACATTTGCACTCCTAGAGATGCGACAAGGCAGCTTTGACGCGTCTTGGTCAAACGACGTCTTCCATTACTCGTGTTAATGCGTGTGCAGTCGTGCTCGCAGTGAAACAAACAAATCTGAAAAGATGGTTGTCTTGTTTGTTAGGTTGCATATTTAAGCATCTGCTTGCAATTCAAGAATGACTAGAATTTCAATATTGCTGCAAAACTGTCTGACTGCATGTTTGATTAGGCCATTTTAACTAGACATTCATCAAAACATTCATTACATTTAAACCACTGGGCCCTCCTCTTGCACTGTTAAACTTTAAACTATTATGTGGCGCAGCTCAAAGTGTAGAACACAGATCCAAGAAACAAATCACTGCTGAGAAAGGAGAAGCCACTAATTAAATGACTACATAAATATATCAGGCAAGCATGAAATCTGAGCGTCTACTCATTACTTCGCCGGAAATGTATGTTTAGTAGCTATACCTTAAAACGTCAGCGCACAAGTTTGGTGTCTGTTAAGTGATAACAACCTCACCCAGCCGATTCAGCCGAGGTACTTAGGATGTTGTTACCTTGGATGGAATTACCTTCAACAGATTATTACACAACGATAGTAATGACACAAGAAAAATCCAGAGCAGTGCTGAGAGTGTGTGTGACGCAAAAAAGGATTCTTTACATTGTGCCTGTTCTGACACAAAATATCAAATATCACAGCAGATAAATAAATGTGGATGAACATTGTTCCTAACTAAATTCTAAATTAAATGTTTACTATCCATTACTGCACGTCATGCAAAAAAAAAAGTCCATCTAATTTGTTTTGTGGCAGTTTTGCGATCCGACAACACCCAATACGACTGCTATTCTTTGAATACATATTTTACATTACATTAGGCGAGCAGCCTGACATGCAGAGAAGCACTAATAACTATAGATTCTGCTGCCGTGCCAACACTGCATTCGACTCGAGTTGCAAATGCAGCCCCTGAGCTGCCAATGGAAAATACCACTGCAAATCCTTCACACTGCAAAGAGCTACAGGGAAACCGAGCCAGGGCCAGCTAACACTAGCAGCAACAGCGTAGCATGGCTCTCAGTCAGAACAAAACAATACTACATCCAGCTTTCTACAGCTAATCCTAAATCCAGTTATTTACCACAACATCTGGGAGCACAGTTGCGTAGCCACTTGGACCAAAAAAAAAAGATGAGCCAAACATGTAGCACGGCTGTAAGAAAATGCTAATGAACTCAAATAGAAATCACAGAAACTCATTCAATTGTTACTCCACCTCAGTGCTGACAGAGTATTTCAACCAGATGCTAGAGCACTTCAAATATATACACACACACACACACAAGACTCAACCGATTCTTCACGCACTACGAGCTCCACTCATGAGGGCTCAATCTAGCAGCACCCCATGTAGAGCTTTGTTGAAAATGGTAAGTGACACCTGTGGCATTTACGCGACCGGAGCCGGTTATGAAATGACCAAAGTAAATACATCCTTAGTCATGAAAATCCACAGGTCTGTGCAGATTAATCCAACTGCTGCCACAAATCACTGACGCTACAGACTAAGTGAAACAAGCCAAGAAAGTGCCACCACAGAGCTTATTATTGATAATTGGTGGCACAGCCCTCTTGAATATTACATTGAATTCAGTCAGAAACCAAAACTGGAAAAACAGCTATAATGAAATGTTCACTCCTTACCCACAGTCATGCTGATTGTCCTCCACAGAGCTGTGGAGAACACAACATGGATATCGAAAAGGTAAATATTACAACTGGAGGGTGAGGATGTGAATGACATTTAAAACCAAGAGATGAAACAAAAAACTCCCTCCGCTCTTCCTTCTCTGTTCTTCTCCTTCCCCCACCCACCATAGATGTGAAAAAGACACCAGGGAATACCAGACACTGGTTGCCATGACCTCAGCGGTGACATCACTATACAGCTGTGCCCATGGTTTCACAGTGTACCCACAAACTCTCACGCACACATGCAGCTTTGGGCGTATAAAAAAAAAACCAAACAAGAAAGCCCAATGTGTGCTCTTGTCGATTCATTCGGGATCATCACAAGTGATCCAGAGGTTTGTTTTGAACTCCTCTGCTGAAGTCGAGTGGGGGCGGGGGATGAATGTTATTGAGCGTGTCGGTATGCTCCGAGCAGACCATCCAACCAGAGGTAAAACGTCAGATGGAAGGATGGCTAGAAATGTTCTGGAAACACGACAATGGGGGGGTTAAAGAGAGGCAGGGAGCAAGAGAAACAGTCTGGTTTCATTCACAATCGATTGCTGCCTTTTCACTTCTCACTCAGTGCTCAGTGAAAACACCAAATGGAGCTTGTTGTTTGCGGCGGTTTCCCCTCAAAGGAAAAGCAAAGCCAATCTGTCCACTCCATGAGTTACTCGTGTTTTAACAAGGGCCAATTAAGCATTAGTTATCATCATCATCTTAGCGTTATGCCTGTGTGTTAGTTCAAAGAATTAAAACACAGACGGTCTCTGTGGTGATGGTGGCCATCTCGTGCCACCTCGTGTGAAGCAGAAAGACAATTCAGATCACACCATGTGGTCCCCGGTGCTGGTGCCGGCAGTCTGGCTGGGCAGCTCGGAGGCGTGCTCCTTCTGTCCGAAGGTCTGCTGCCGGTGTCTGGAGCAGCAGTCTCGTCCGGTGACCTTGCACATCTGGTTTTCCTCGTCGCTTTCCTCCTCGAGCTCCGAGCCCTCGTCGACGTCCAGCTGGCAAATGCACACCTCAATCCCGGAGTCACCGGTGACGTGGCGCCGCCGAGTGACCAGCTCCTCATCCTCATCCTCCTCCTCTTCTGCCATCAGCTGAGCCTGGACGTCCTCCTCCGCCAGATCCTGGATGGGCGTCGGGACCGTTTCCTGGTTTGACGATGAGCCCGACGCCTGACTGTCCACCACTGGTTCCATTTCCTCTGGCAGACGCGGCACCACCGGAGCATCTGGCTGGTTGACCTGTGCGGGGGGTGCTGGAGTGCTGTCGGGCAGGTTTTCAGAGTAAGGAGGAGGCGGTGTTGGGGAGTGACCGACCACCTCTTCATAGTCAGGAAGCTTGCAATTATCCCAAAACCCTGAAAATAAGAAAGCACAAATGTATTAGCTTTCAAACCATCGTCGTCTTTCATACAGATCAATAATGATTATCTTAAAGTTCAACAGATGAAGGGACAGTTAATAACTGTTAAACTCTACTGTAGCTCATGATTCGTGATTAATTGTTACAATATGTTGTTATGTAGGCCAACGTGTTCCCACAATAATGATACAAACGTGTTTCATTTTCTTATACTTCTGGCACATTCCAGCAGAATCTGTGAAGCGCTGATTTGTTATCGTCCCATTCACACGACACAAGGATTCAAAAGTAACTGATTCAGTGACATTTCTTTGCACATCAGGATTACAGGAGAGAAACTCAGACGGACATAATCTGTGTTTTGGGTCACTGCATTTAAATGTTCACAAACAGTGAACATTGCTGACATTAAGTTTACTCAAGAAGTTAAATACTAAGTTCACTGCTTGTCTCACATGTTGACGAGTGTACACATTATCCCAGGTTCTTTTTATGATGTGATTCAATTTCTGCCAATGTCAGGATGTGACCACAGACCTAAAGTTAGTTGTCTGCTGTCCTGGCAATGTGGCTGATAACGTTGTCTAAAATACTCTCAGGCGATTTGCAGCTGAGCACGATAAGATGGGGATGAGGATCAGCACGACTGATTCTAAGGTTAGACCTGTTTCGGAGTAAAAGATGGTTGTTTCACACAGGGACAGCTGCTGCAAAGGAAGTTCAGGTATCTTTAGGATCTGGGTGACATTTCAAAGTACTTACTTGTGTTGGCCATTGGTGGAGAAAAGAGCAAAGCTGAAAGCTGTGATTGCTATGAAACTACTGAAAATGACATTTGAGTAATGCTAAAAAAAATGTTCATAACAGAAAGGGAACTCTGTAGGATGGATGGGCTCGATGTTTGACAGGTGGAGGAGTGGCGTTATTTAAGGAGGCTTTAATCAACATCTGTAAAATCATGACCCACGAACAAAAGAATCCCCCAACAGTTCCATGAACACTCCAAGATCCCCTGTGAGATGCTTGAGGTAGTTGTGGTAGAAAAGATTATCTGGGCGTCTGTGCTTTCACCACCGTATCCCTAATCCTAGCTACTAGTCTGTGCTGAAAACAGAGATAGTCCTTTGAGAGTGTCCTCCCCATCCGGTGGATACAACTGTCAGAACACGTTTGAGAAACTTACTGCCTAGACATAAAGCTGCCAGATGACGACGAATATGTCATTTCAAGGAAGTAGAAAAAGGAACTATGGACTTCACACTGCACTTTAATTACACCATTCAACTGTTGAATTCTGGATGTTTAAAATAAATCTGGGAAATGTCTAACAGCAAACACAAATACCACTCACTTAGATTGAGTGGAGGAGGGGAAATGAAGGAACTGGAGGCTCCCTGGTAGGCCATGAGGCTGATCTCACGTTGGCGCTGTTCCTGCTGTAGACGCATCTTCACTCTCCGGTGTCGGTATGCGCAGCAGCAGCAAAGCATGATGATTAAGGCGCAAACCAACCAGAACCCTATGAGGGAAACACAGCAAAGGTAGTCTTATTGTCCTTTATTGGTAAATGTTAAATGGAGTGGGGATTTCCTAATGGTAAACTGATGCTAAGGAGATAAATGGGTATTTGGGCTCCAGTTACAAATCATAAGATGTGGGTGGTGATATGCATCATTATCATCATCATAATCATCATCAAAATAAATCACAATTATGTCAAAACAAATGACAAATTAATTAAATCAAGAAGAATTTTTTAACATCTATGACACTAATAATAAAGCCAGTTGGAATTCCAAATTCTAGGGATCGATTTTCAAACGAGAGTGAATCTATCATGGGATTGTTGACTTTATATGCAATGACATGGTGACAAAACTCTGCAGGCGTTGTCTAGTTTGAGCTAAAATAATACAGTACTTTGAATAAATAAGATGATGTCATGAGTCGATTAAATCTTTATGATTTGGGGAAAATCTGAATGGGATACAAACGCTGACAGTTATGTGAAACACGAGTATTGAAAAAAAAGAAAATAGGGACTTACACCACAGCTCATAGTAGTATCTGCAGCAGCCCGTCTCTCCACAGCAGTAGCCCTTCTCACAGCGGTACTGCTCATTGTTTACCCCAAAACAGAACTCTTTGGCCTGGAATAAACAAACAGGTACACACACGTTAAGGTCACATAACACATTTAATTGTCATGTATTCAAACACGGCGAATGCTTAATTCATTCAATGTGGATTATTTTTATATTACAGTGACAGAACAAGAGAATTTTTAAGTGATGCGCAAACGTTTTTCAAGAAGGAAAAAAAACAAAAACCTGTTGTGACAAAGTGACGCTTCAGACAGATTTTATCATCCCGAACGATGTCGGTAGCGTCAGTTTATGTGAGCACAGTTTCCTCGTTTGTTTTGACAACATTGTGAGGATTCACGTCATGTTTAGATTCGACAAAATGCGCTAAATGAACAAACTGGATTGACTGACTTGTACAGTTAGGCGATTTCAACCAGGGTGGGGGGAAAAACCTGATTTTACCGTTGTAACCGTTAGCATCGGCTAACGTTAATCTCGGTACCGTTGATTCAAACTGTAAAATTGAAATAACGTAATTACAAAGAACAGGAGTCATTAAGTAACATCTTCTATTAGGTTCCATCAAGGTAACTGTCCAAATATAAATTAAAAACTTCGACTAACTGATGTCACACACAGTTTACAGTAATGAACCGAGCCCAGTTTCCTCTGCGGAGGAAACAAAAAGAATCAACCGAAGGCCTTCACACACCCAGGAGCCGCGGCCTCAACTACAAGCCTCAGCCCGCAGCAGGGGTGCTGACGCGGCCTTACCTGCGCCAGACCGGTCCCGGTAAAAAGAAGACCTACAATGGATCCCAGTGCTTTCTGCGGCATCTTTCTGGGTTGTCGGCCGTTAACGCGACGGAAATCATATAGCAGTCGCTCGAATCGACGACTTGTTGAGTTGACTGCTGTTGCTGCTGTTATTTAACGAATCAGACTGTCGGACTCAGACATGTTTTTGTTGTTATCGACTCGGAAACCACATTTGAGGTAATATGAAGCGGATTTAGCTCTAGGCCTGTAGAGGGCGCTGTTCACGTGTGTGTAAAAGATCAAACACGACAAGTTTTGGAACAACTACAAAGGCAGTTCCGCTTTGAGAATGAACATTACCAGCTTCCTCAGTTCAGCTTTGAGACGGAAGTTAATTAATCTACTTTAAATTTCTTTCTTGTAGCATAGCAATTTTTAAAATTAATTTTTTTTATTAATGAACTTGGGGACTATTTTAAATATACATGAATAATAAGGAGATATGTAACCTCACAGCAGCATATATTACAGTTCAACAATAAATATTTGGCAAAAATAATAAGCTATGTCTTGAAAACCATACGGATATGTTGAGGATTATAATTTTACATTAAGTGCCTTTGGTGCCCTGGTCTGTTTCTGGAGCACACATGTTGTTTATGTTGACGTCACAGTTCCCCTGGCAACCAAGCTTTACAGCTGTTCTCTCATTGAGATGATGCTCTTTGGTTACGAAGATGTTAATCCACTCAGTCTGAGCAGGGACCACAACACAAACACCTGAGGAAGACATGGTGAGTTATCGTGACTCATGGCCAAAGCTGCTTGTGGAATTAGATTTTTTTTTACTATTATTTATTAAATCAATGAATGATGTGTGTGTGTGGTGCTAAAATCTGTTATTTAAGGTCAGCCAGAACTGCATGCAAGTTGCAAAGTTAAAATACTGTATTAGATTTAGCAGAACTATCGCTGTTAAGTTTAGTTTAATAATGAGGTTGATGACAATACTGGATGTCACTATTAGTAAAAATTGTATTTACATATTCTATCAATGTCCCAATTTCTAGTTTGGGGGAAGACTAAACAATTTTAATTTTCATCTGCTGATCATTTATTCTCGAAAATTGAGGTTCCTTTTACTGCATATTTTAGTAAAGAGTAGAAGTTACAGAATATACAATGAATGAAAATAACAAGGCCAGGTGGGCATGTCACAAACTATAGAGTTTGAAATTAGGGAAAAAGAAAAGAAATCTAAAAGATGTTTAAACATTTCTTAAATGCAGTCTTTTAAATGTGCTCTAGTCATCATTTTAGATTTGTCTGTGACAGAACATCCATTAGAAATCAGCCATTATTTTTCTTGATACAGTAAACCTGTTGCATGTTGCAGAGTGCAGTGGCAGCATTTAAATCTTTGACAGATCATTCCACCAGTTAAATAGCTTACCACTTCCTGGACACAAGCCACTCACTGTGCACGTGCCTAGTCTTGACCAATGAGATGCCTCGGCCTATTAAATGTGTGGGTCACAGCAAGCGGCTAACAGTTAAATCCCTGTGCTCCAGATGATTCCTGCCTTGTAATGTGTTAAACCTCCAGTACAAGCTGCACCATCTTCCCTTGCCAACTCATGCTGGCCTCTGATGATTGCTGCTTTACTGATTGGGCTTAGACTGTGATCCTCCAACGACATAGAGAGACAATGCAGGTTTCCCAATGGAAAGTTTATTTGATCCATCTACAGGGCCTATTGTCCATTCTTCGGAGACTGAAGCAGTCTCCAGAGCAGGAGGTGCGTTTACTGTTGCTTGGTTTGGACAATGCTGGCAAGACCACTCTGCTGAAACAACTGGCGGCTGAAGATATCAGCTACATCACCCCTACACAAGTAACCCTCATCCAGTCCAAACCTCACCTTAAGTCACCTACTGCAGATAAAGCAAGAAGCATCTGTGTTTTCTGTCAACAGGGTTTCAACATAAAGAGCGTTCAATCGTCTGGATTCAAGTTGAACGTCTGGGACATTGGAGGTCAGCGCAAGATCCGTCCCTACTGGAGGAATTATTTTGAGAACACAGATGTACTGGTACAGCCTCCTCACAGCTCTTTTAATAGACAAAAATAAACACAATCAACATCTAGAGATTAACACAGTTTTTAAAGGCTGCTATAAATGATTTAGTGATATCCTTGTCTGTTTTTTTGCAGATCTATGTAATTGACAGCTCAGACAGGAAAAGGTTTGAAGAGACAAGTCTGGTGAGATTTAATTTCAACTTGTCAAAAACATTAATTTGTAGAAAATATCCTCATTTTGCAAATACAGTTTAAGGAAAACTGTTGGAATTATAGTAACTGCAATTCAATGCCAAAATCAACATTTCGTCCTTGTTGGACTGACCCAGTACACACAGTGTGTCTGTTCCTCCAGGAGCTGGCTGAGTTGTTGGATGAGGAAAAGCTTGTCGGAGTGCCGCTGCTGATATTTGCCAACAAGCAAGACTTGATGACAGCCGCACCGGCTTCTGAGCTGGCAGAGGGTCTCAATCTGCACACTATCCGGGATCGCATGTGGCAGGTCCAGTCCTGCTCAGCAGTGAGCGCTGAGGGCGTTCAGGTAAATACGTTACGCACAGGCTGTAAATACACAGCACACACACACACACATACACACGCACACACACACACACACACACACACACACACACACACACACACACACACACACACACACACACACACACACACACACAGAAAGGCCTCAGACAGTCCCAGCAATCAGAAATCAAGGAATATTGGCATCGATTCTCCACAGAAATTCATGTTAATCCACAAAAAAAAGCATTGTTTTAAGAAATGTTTCTTTATATCTGATAAAATATCAAGTGAAAACCAGATGAATTCAATTCAATTCTCCTGCTCAAACTATGTTAACTATTTAAAGGTCATTGAGATTAGAGTTTAACAGTTAAGCATGTTATCATCTTTTTAAAGACCTAAGAGGCTTTGCTGCGATGTCCCTACCGTATGTATTCAACCAGTGCAGCCTCCTATGACAATGCTGTCAGTAATGTACGAATTTTAGTCTACACATCATTTGCACCTCAAATTATTTTAATTACACATCCACACTGTCGTCTTCTCTGCAGGATGGCATGACCTGGGTTTGCCGAAATATAAGGTTTCGGAAAAAATAATAATTCAGGAAGTGAAAGATGTGTGAAGAACTGCAGCTGCACTTTATGCTCAACCCACCTGCTTGTCACCTGATGTCAAAGACCAAGACGTGACAGAATGTATTGTTTTTGTTTTTACCAAATTTGCCATTTTGTTCTTATCTGGCAGTATTTGTAGACAAAGTAAGTTGACCTTTTGACTTTCTTGGTACATATCTTGATTTGTTTATCTTGTATATCCTCTCCTTCTTTTCCTTTCGGCTTTTCCCTTCAGGGGTCGCCACAGCGAATCAGTTACCTCCATCTAACCCTGTCTTCTGCATCCTCTTCTCTCACACCAATTACCTTCATGTCCTCTTTCACTACATCCATAAACCTCCTCTTTGGTCTTCCTCTAGGCCTCCTGCCTGGCAGTTCAAAACTCAGCATCCTTTTACCAATATATTCACTATCTCTCCTCTGGACATGTCTGGACATTTTTACCTCCAGGACATTCCTAACAAACTCCTCCTTCAAGATAACTCCTACTCCATTTCTCTTCCTATCTACACCATGATAGAACAACTTGAACCCTGCTAAACTTCTAGCCTTGCTACCTTTCCACCTGGTCTCCTGGACACACAGTATGTCTACCTTCCTTCTCTGCATCATGTCAACCAACTCTCTACATTCTCCTGTCATAGTTCCAACATTCAACGTCCCTACTCTCAGTCCTATACTCTTGGCGTTCCTCTTCTCTCTCTTCCTACGATCACATTTTCCTCCTCTCTTTCTTCGACGAACAGTAGTCCAATTTTCACCGGCAGTTGTTAACCCGGGCCTCGACCGATCCGGTATGGAATTCATAGGTTTGATTCGCATGTTTGATTTGGCAAAAGTTTTACGCCGGATGCCCTTCCTGATGCAACCCTCTGTATTTATCCGGGCTTGGGACTGGCACAAAAAGACACTGGCTTGTGTCCTCTTGTGGCTACATTTTGTATATCTTGTATATATCAGACAGAAAATATTTTTTTTATTATAAAATGTTACTTGTAATCCAGACCTGAGGCTTTTATTTTCACTAGTTTGTTTGTTCCCCTCTGAGTACTCCTGCATCCTCCCACAGTTCAGAAACATGTAATACGACTCTGACTTGCACATTGGTGCACCTGTCTATTAATTGTTGTTTGTCTCTCAGTGTGTTTGTCCAATGATGAACTTATGATCTGTTCTGCACGTACCAATGCCAGTGCTGACAGGCTATGGTGATAGGCTCCAGCAGAGCATATACAGTTACAAAAAAAAAATGCATGGAAGATTCATTGCTGTCAGGTGTTGAACGCCTGTGAGTCCCTCTATTCAACCCTAGAGGGCGTCCTTGCGCTTGTCTGGTGTTTGACTTTGTGAGGCCAAAACTCTTTAAGTTCCATTATTGATATTTGATCTGTTTATATCGTGATCACGATTTTTTTTTAGCTTCCGTTTTATAAACTTCATCACCAAACACAAAGTATGTCATTAATGCATTGATGCTTTAACCTTTTTCTAATTCACACCCATGCGGAGTCGCATGTGGCTGGTTTATGCTTTACTCAGGCAAAAAAAAAAAATCTGTATCATCAACAAAATGACTGTAAAACGTGAATATTTGCACATGCACACAGTGAGCTGACCTCAGTACTCATCTCTTGCATACTCAATAAACCATAGAGAAACACCTTGGCCATTCAATTACTCAACTATTCACCTTGTTCACCATGATTTACTACAAGGCAAATGCATTTTCAGTCTATTTTCTATTTAGTTTTTTTCCGGCAGGTTTTGTCACAGATCCTACTAATCTGAATGGTCCAATTGCTCCGCTCTGATCCTATTGGGCATTTACATACAAACCTTTTCCAGGACTAATAGCTCTCCAATACAATTTACATTTATATAGCCCCGTCATACCAACATGATTTGCCCATGATAAAAATACACCTCCTCCTTTGGCCTTGAGTTACTGCCCTGCTGCTCCTGTTGGTGTGTGTGTTCACCTGTGTCCCTTTATGTGTGAGGCTGCTTGATTTTAACATGTCAGTGCTGCTTGATCCTCCGATCGAGGATGAAACAAGTGCAGAAAGCTTCAAAATGGACTTCATAATGATTTGGCCCCCAGTACCACTTTGAGTCTCATGTGGTTGTGTATTTTCTGCTGTAAAAATTTAAATACTGATGATACAGCATTGTAGGACACGTGATAATTCAAAGTGTGTTCAAAGGTAAATATTAAGCCACAACAGGTTTTCTGAGAAAAACACACAAAGGCAAGATTATTCAATTAAATTTAAATTCAGTTAAAAAAAACAGTTACAGATTAAAAAGAGTTCATTCACAGTAAAGAGTAATAAAAACCTACATTTGCTCATTTAAAAGCTGCTCAAACAAACACTTCCAATGCTTCCTCAGACTCCATGGACCGTACATCCAAAAGGATAAATAAACAAGGAAATGAAACTCAACCATGTGAGACTGACATTAAAATGCCTCCTCTCACCATTTGTGTTAAATCATTAACATTTAATCCATGTGATTATCACCCATCCTGTGAAAAATATATCTAATTACAAATGGAACCACTCAGATAATTCCTTCAATTGAATCATCAGGCCTGTTTAAGTCCCAACTAGAATTGGTTTTGTCAAACTGAAGAACTGATCAGAGCGACCGGTCTCGTTTCCTCTGGCTCTATCATGAGTGAGGTGAGAGGCAGTCAGGCCTGCAAAGAGCCATAAATCATGAGACTTTCCCAGCCACTCAGGCCAGCACATCGGCCCCCCACGCAGGGAAAACGAAGGTTGGAGTCTGACTGACTAAGAAGAAAAAAAAGAATTGTGAGATTCTGCGACTTAATTAAAGTGTTGTTTATCTCTCACACACACTTTAACTACAGGTAAGTCACATTGCCATTACAGCAGTGGTAAAGTGAGAAAAGATAATCACAATGTGATGATAAGGGGCTTCATATTTGGAGAGTCATGGTGAACCAGACCTTAATATTTCAGTGATTAAAATGGCATTCCAACACAGGTCATTCTGAGGTATAATGCTGGCATTTATAATGTACTTATATATATGTGTGGGAGTTGGTTTAAAAACAAATTGTTATAAAAACAATTCCCCTCAATTAATGTATTAATGGTGCTTGAAGTCAATGACAACAAAAAAAATGTAACAGGTGGTTCAAATGTGGTAAAAGACTGCAGAAAGCAAAACTGTTCTAGAAATAATGTCTTGAAACTGGAAAAAATAAAACTTCTGGTTCAAGTTTTTAAAGAGGAATTTTTTTTTCCTTTACCATCTTTGATTTTTTAATTTTGTTTGAAGATCTCTGTGTTTGGGAGAGTTTTTCTAAGGGCAAAAGAAACATGAAGACATCGCCTGATGGTTTGACAAACTGGGAGGCATTTCTTTTTTAAATCTCCTGATTAATTTACCTTGTGAAAACAAATGGAATTAGACATACAGATCGATGTCTGAATTTTGATATAAAGAAGCTGAGCTGTCACTGGATCTTTCAGATGCATCTTTAGTCTGAGTTTGTCCTCTGCCAGAAATGTATTGCTAAACTAAACCGTCTTAAGTCTGCTTTCACTTCAAATAAACCTGTAGCTCGTGGGCTGCTATCACCAAGACAACCCTGACTCGTCCCACCAGCAAGAGCTGCAGTGTTGGGATGGATTGTTGAGTCCCACCGGCCTCGGTCCCGGACCAAGCCTTTATGATTATGTAGATAAGTGCTGATACTAGATGATAAAACAAAGAGCAAGTGTCCACATTCCTCTCATAGCACCTTTGATGTGTGCTATGTGACTCGAACTGCTGCAAGCCCCCTGTGCTATAGTCAAACTGGGGAGTCATAAACACCGAGGGATGAGGACTATAAAAATGATCAGGAGGCTCTATCAGCTGGGGGACAGGACTTCACACCTCAGAGTGGGTCAGTTTCAGTGCATGGAGGGGAGGGGGTCGGCCTGGTGGTGGGGAGGGGGTGATGCTCTGTTTGATGCTTTGGAGAGGTTCAGATGGTGTTGGGATGACGGAGGTGCTATCAGAATCTGACTGACGTTTCAGGAGAGTATCTGTGAGTAACTGAGAGTATCAGATGATTCTTCTGGCCTTTGGACATTATATGAAGATATTAATAGAAATTTGGTTTATTATGGAATCGTATGAACATTTTTCGGACAAAATGACTCTAGCATTAGGTTATAATGTGTGGGAATTTCGAATATTTCAACTTTAAAGCACTCTTGTGAAATTGCCTCAACAGCCACTCACAGGGACATTTTGCATTCCCATTCCTGCACTACTCTTTAAACTCATATTTTTTTAAGCAATTATTTATATATTTATTATTTTGACCAAGTCACGGTGTAATATTGATGCTTTATAAACTTTCCAAAAACATTTTTTCTGCAAAGAAAAAAAATAGTGTCTTGATGGTTGTTGCAATCTCAGTGTGTAGAAATGGACTAAAAAGATTTTAAAATCTCATGAGTATTAAAACCACAAAACAACATAACAAACTATATAATTTAAAAGTGGTTTTAAGTGTGTGCACTCTTGTATTCAAGTTTATTTTTGGAGTAATTTGTGTATGTCATTTTCTTTCCCGTGTTGCTGTTGCACCATTAAAACATTGCCACAGATCAGGAAAAGCTAAATAAATACATAAATACATAAATAAATATATAAATTCTAATATTTTATCATTTTGATTAATAAAAAGTTGTCAGAAAGTATTTTGCTCAAAGTTAACAAACCCTTAGCGCGTGTCTGCTTAGCAGACTTAGATTTAATGTGATTTTCTATAGAACAGTGATTTTTAATTGAAAATTAAATCCTCTGCATGATATTGTGTTGAACTATTCTGACTGCAAATCACTTCAATTGGAAACCAATCGTGTCCAGCAGATAATAACATGGGTAAACTGTGTGCCGTGAATCAATAACTCCTCACTTACACCAGGTCAGGGGTCGTACTCTTGACCCCTCACCGACCCTTGACTCCACACTGCACTGGAAGGAAATAACACTTTCCACAGTCCAAAACGTTTCCACATTGACTGATTGCCCTTATCATGTGACGGATCTGGTCCAATTCTCTTTTCTCTGTCTCTGCCACCCCCACACTCCCTTGTCCCACCCCGGCTCTCATAATTTGACTTTTTATCACCTCTTTCTGAAACGGAGACCCAGCTCCATCCGTCATTATAGCACACGCTGACAGCTCCTCACACATGCATGGATTTTTACATTTGACTCAATCCAGCGGCTTACTTTACTGTAACCGATTCAATATTCCTCAAATGAGCCGACCAATCTATATATATGCCGCAGTGGATGGGATGATCTATAGCTCAGCCTTAATAGATTCCACAGGCCTCACAGCCTGGCTATTTGCAGAGAAAGGGTATAATTTGTGTAATAAAAGCATAATTATTCATATGAGCTGATAATTTATGGCTCTCATGTTGTTGGACATCACATAAGATTTGTTTTATTGGTACGATTATTTGGATAGACCTCAAAACAGAGGACTTCTATCTGTCATGAATCCAGAACTTGATAAAAATGATGTATAAACTTAGCAGACAAACCTTTGCAAATGTAATCATAAATGTGGAGAAAAGTTAAAACATTAAGCTTAGACAACTTAATTGCCATGCAGTCTAAGTCAATTTAGTTAACACTGAAGGACCTTTTTGTAATTTTTGGAACATGATTTCCCTCCTGGTGTTCAGACTTCCTTCCACAGTCCAGTGACATGCAGCACAAATGAACCGTAACTAGTAGTCATCAATAGGTTTGTCAGACAAGTGAGTATCAGTCTCTATGTATCAGTGATGAACTGGTGATCTGGCCAGAGTGTAGCCTGCCTCTTACTCAGTGTCATCTGGGAAAGGTCCCAGACCTGCAAAGGATCAGCGGTTCCATTAATTGGATAGACATTTGCGTCCTGCACAGTTAACATTTGTGTTTTAGACATTGGATTTTCTGTTTCCTGCAGTTTCTAGCATGCTTGTGTTTGAATTGTCATTAGACTGAATTATGGATCGCAAACTTAATATTAGGGTGACTGTGCATCGTCAGTTGCCTCATTTAGCCAGGCAAGAGTTGTTATTATTTAGGGTGTGTCATTCATTAGATATTTATTGACAACCAATCCACACATGAGAACTCATTTGAGGGCTGCAACCCTTTATTTTAATTTAGCGATGTACAAATATCTCAATAAATGCCACCATATTATTTCACATTCTCTAAGGTGCTGCTGCTGCTGCTGCTGCACCAAATACTCGACCAAATGAAGTTCAATAAACTGCAGTGAGTGTTTAAAACCACACAATGCAGCCACATTCTTTAAATAAACCTATTTTTTTCTGCAGCAGTATGAGTAAATTGTTTACCATATTGTTTTTGTATTATAGATAAATTACAGAAGAATACACAGCAGAGGTGTGTGTCTGTAGCTGACAAACAGAGAGTGTGTACCAGAGAGGCAAATGGAAATATTGTTTTGTGTTTTTATTTTGTTATATATCCCTGGCTTTTATGGCCCGCACTCAAGCTTTGCCGGCACCAGAGAGGGTATAAGAGAGGGAGAAAGAGAGTATTCTCAATTTCCTTCTAAAAAGAAAATTCATTTGCAGTTGCTAATGTAATGTCACCGTTGTGTTTACTGAGCGTGGATGATGTATAGGGGATGTTGCATTGAGTGAGACTGGTTAATGATGCATAGAATTAAGTCTGTGGCTTTCAGCTGAGCTCCCCCTCTCTCTCTCTCACTCTCTCTCTCCTCCTCTCTGCCACACACACTCCCCATTCCCTTCCTCTTTCCTTCCCTCCCTTTTACCTCTCTCTTTGTTTAATCCCCACCCTCCTCCTCCTCGTCCTCCTCCTCCTCTTCCTCTTCCGCCAACCTCTCTCCTTCTCCCTCAGATGCAGGCTGTCTTGGACTGTTGGCCACACGTTGCTCTGTGCTCCGTTGCCTAACTCCATCAATCACCACGATGGGAGCGAAGTGAGTGTGGAGGGAGGCGATAAAAAGAACAGAAATAAGATATGGCTGGGAAAAATGAGCGGGATGAGAACACACATTAGGTATAGACATCATGCACTCGGTTTTGGAAACCTAAAGGGAGAAGGCACCTCTTGCTGCGCACGATGACAGCCCAAATAACTCCCTGAATACTGTTTGAATGTAGTGATATAATCTGTGACTCTAGATATGATTGTAAATGTGTTGGGAGCTGGGACTATGATGATAATGATCATGATTATGATGATGTGATTTTAGTGCTTATGCTAACGGTTATTACCTGAGCGAGATGACTACCTGAGTCGATTAAGAGCTGAGTGGGAGGATTGTATCCGTGGATGAGCTGCAAGAGAGAAGAAAAAGATCATTGAGTAAATATATAAATTACTTTTGTGCTTGTTTTAAGAAAATCAAAAGCTCTTACTATTTTCTTAGAAATAGTTTTGCTTGATTCTACATACATTCTCTTGCTGTTCTACCCGGACACTTTTGGTTAACTTAGACACATCATCAGTGATGTAACCTGGGTTCATTGGGTGTTTCGGATCTTTCAACATCAGACACCCTCACCCAAGCCACCCAGCCATGGTGATCAAGTCCCAGCTTGTATCACAGACATAGTGCATTCAGTGATAATGCCCTTCTCAAGCCGATGAAATGCAGATGTTTTTGTTCCCGAAGTGACTGTCAAACTGAAACAGTTTCAGTAGTCCAGCATGACTACTAAAACCAGGAAACTTATTTTTCCCGGAACGTGGTATCGATCAAGCGAGGTCTCCACCAGCTTGTGAAGAATTGACCAGTAGGCACTGGCAAGATCAAGCCAAAGGACTGCCAGGTCTCCTTTGCCTTCACGTGCCTCGTGGAGCAGCTTGGTGACGACTCCTGTATGCTCCATGCATCCTGGAATCTCTGGAATTCCGCCCTTCTGCACAGAGGTA